>VDFB02013193.1:0-85973 GCA_007258455.2 Sequoia sempervirens | reverse complement strand
GTATTTGCTGGCACCTAATATGGCCTAGTAGTTGGGACCCATCTTTGCATCTTTGTGTCATTTGCATAATATTACGCTACTTCTAAGTTGCACTCTATAAAAGGTAATTAAATGTCTTGTACCTTGTCCTAGGTCATAATTACACCTTAGTTAAGTTTACTTAGGGACCACATAGGAGGTTGTTGGAGAATTTCCACTTTTGGTGTACTTGACATGTCATCACCTCATCATTTCCACCTTTTGTGGACACATCATGTGATTAGCTCTCCATCTTTGGTGGAGTGATAACTCTTCATAGTTGTCTCATGTCATAAGATTCTGACACTTGTCATAATCTTATGCCCTTCTATGTTCTCACCTTGGCTATATAACCAAGGGGTCTTTCTCATTTGTAATCAATCATTATCATTGTACTGCATATCATATTAATGACATTGAATACAGTTTGTTCTTGTCATATCATTTCTCTCTTTTCTTGTGCTTTCCATTTGGTCCATAGATCTTGGGTGGCAACCATAGCCAATTCTAACAAAAACAACACATAAGCCAACACGATATCACAACAGCCACCTAATAATCAAGTCAACAATTTGAATAATCACTTGGGGGACCACCCCTGTGGAACAAACAATATCCCCCCAAACAAAAATACACAGCCCTTGGGAATCAATCAAATCCATCATGAAGAAGCTGGTAAACGAGAATCTCATTAAAATCTTCGTCTATGAGAATTATCAAGAGCCCCAAGTGAAACCACCATGGTACAATGAAAACCATCTTTGCGATTTTCATAAAATCAAAGGGCACACAATGGCCAGTTGCATGAGGCTGAAAAATCTTATCCAAGACCTTATTGATGACAAAGTATGGAAATGTAAATCATGTTTACAATCATGTTGTTGCATCCCTAGATGAATGGGTTACTATTGTTAACATCAAGGGAGCTAAAGACAATTGTGGAGTCACCACACGTGGCGGAAAAGTTACCATTGTTGGATCATCACAACCACCTAGGGCATCCACTTCTAACCCAAAATCCATTCCCAATGGCTACAATTTCTTGGACCAGTTGAAAAGAACCCTCGCTCAGATCTCCATCATGGAGTTACTGAAGATCTCACCCGCACATAGAAAAATCCTAGAGGAAGCATTGGCATCATCCACTATCTCCATGGGTCTTGATGCTAACCGGTTCCAAGCTATGGTTGGACACATCACCACCCCACATCTCCTAACGTTTTTTGATCAAGACTTCCCCACCCAACCATCTCATAACTGTGCACTCCATATTGAAGTCCTCGTCCATAAAAATAAAGTCAAAAGGGTCTTGGTGGATGGGGGTGTAGGTCTAAATATCTGTTCACTCAAGCTAATAAAGAATCTGGGATTCTCTGAGGACGCCATTGAAAAAGGTAAAGGTATTACAATCAAAGCATATGATGATCAAGAAAGAGTGTCTCAAGGAACTATTCAACTCCCTATTCAAGTAGGGTCGGCCATCAAGGAAACCACATGCCAAGTCCTTGACCTTGACTCACCTTATAATATCCTCCTGGGGCATCCATGGATCCATGGGATGCAAGCTGTCACATCCATCTTCCATCAATGTGTCAAATTTCCCCACCAAAATCAAGAGGTCACGGTCCATGGTGATCCCAAGCCCTTTTATTATTGTAAAAATCTAGAAGCAAAATACTATAAAATCCCTCAAGTCCCAAAGAATGATGAAGGCCCTACAACTCCATATGTAGACCCAGCTACTTTAGCCTCCACTTCTGAGACAAAGACACCCACAATTCCTGATACCTCTAAAATAAAAGTCATTATCCAAGACAATGGGTGTGGGGATTACAAAATGAAGAAAAGTGCTTTCGTAATAGGAGAGTTACCTCAATCTCCTAGGTTTCATGGGCAGCCCAAACTGATTGAAAAATCATCCCAAACCTTCAAAGCAGACCCCTTCAGGTTTAAATGTTGGGGAGACCTAAGTCGGGAAGTGGTAGATGAAAAGGACATATCAAGCTTGTTGTACCAAGATGAAAGGCTCGTGCTTGATCTTCCCATGGATGATAGTAGCAAAGGACTACAAATGATGGTTGGTATGGGCTATAACAGAAATAAGAAACTTGGATAGAATGACAATGGGCTTCTAGTACCTCTCATTCTTGAGAAGCGTATGAGAAATCTTGGCCTCGAATTTACTCCTCTGAAGGTAACCATACTTGGCAAGAAGGCCCCGATTAGAAAAGTCAAAGCTCCCCCTCAGTTGTCGATGTCCACAGGTCTACCCTTAGACAACTATACCTTTGACATAACCGATGTATGTGACGAGGAACCCCTAACTGACTTATCTATGCTATTTGAGGATTCCTCCCTTATCATGATTAGTACCTTATCTTTTGAGTCAAACAACCAAACCCATGAGCTAAACTTAGTCTATCCCCAACTCATCAATTATGACCAACGAGGGCCACCAATTCTAGACACATTCGAAAACGATGAGGCTCTCTCAAAATTCATGGGATTATGGGATACTATACCATATGGAGATCACAAAGTCGGGTTCGACATTGTGCTAGACACACATGCCTACTATGGGTAAATGATTGAATCCTTTAGTCACAAAAGTGAAAATTTGAGAATAATCTCTAGGTCTTCAAGTGAAAACCACACTGTGGCACTCTCTGACCCAAAAATAGTAAAAATAAAGGATACATCTAATGGTGAAAACCTCTCTAAGGCACTAGAGGATGAGGGATTCAATCTTCCCCTTAGTGCTATTCATCAGGAGAGGTCAACAGTCTTAGTAGAGAAGTGCAATCCAGTCAACCTGGGAACAAAAGAAACACCACATATCACCTTCTATGCAAAATTACTCTTGACAGAAGAACAAGAACTCCTAGCTGCATTCCTAAAAGAAAGAAAGATAAACTTTGCATGGACCTATGTCGACATGCCTAGCCTTGATCCAAAAGTTGTGGTTCACCACCTAGCTGTATATCCTGAAGCAAAGTCCGTAAGACAAAAGCTAAGGAAGATGCATCCCCAAATAGCATTATTGGTCAAGATGGAATTACAAAAGCTCCAAGATGTTGGGTTCATACAACCAATTGATTATCCAGAGTGGGTCTCAAATCTTGTACCTATTTCAAAGTCCACTGGGGGCATCCACATCTGCACAAAACTTCAGATATTTGAACAAAGTATGTCCCAAGGATGATTTCCCTCTCCTAAACATTGACATGATTGTGGATATTGCAGCAGACATGAAATGCTCTCGCTAATGGATGGATTATCAGGGTACAATCAGATCATGATAGCTAAGGATGACCAACACAAAATGGATTTCAATTGTCCATGGGGGACATATTGTTGGAATATGATGCCCTTCGGGTTGAAAAATGCAAGAGCTACCTATCAAAGGGCCATGACACTAATCTTCCATGATATGATTCACAAAACTGTGGAAGATTATGTGGATGACATATTGGCCAAATCAAAGAAACGTTCGGATCACATATCGGCATTAGGCTCTATCTTCAACAGGTTGGAGGAATACAAGGTCAGACTCAATCCAAAGAAGTGTGTCTTCAAGGTACAATCAGGCAAGTTTCTAGGGTAGATTATATCTATGAGAGGAATCGAGATAGATCTCACCAAAGTCAAGGTAATTCTCGAAATGAAGGTACCAAAGACATTGAAGCAATTGAGGGGCTTACAAGGAAGACTCTAGTCCATCCTCTGATTCATAGTGCGACTAGCAGATAAGGCTATCCCATACTCTCATCTACTCCACAAGGGGGTAGCATAGAAATGGGATGAGAAATGTGACCAAGCTTTCAACAAAATCAAGAAGTACTTGCTTACACCACCAGTTCTCATGCCACCCATTCTAGGAAAACCCTTGATCTTTTATATATCAGAAACAACCGTAGCCCTTGGTGCTCTCTTGGCACAACATGATGAAAATAGGAAAGAGAGAGCTATTTACTACATCAATAGAACCATGGTGGGACACGAGTTGAATTACACATCCATTGAGAAGGCTTGCTTAGCAGTCGTGTTCAAAGCACAGAAATCTAGACACTATATGCTAGCACATCAAATAAAACTCATCACCAAAATAGATCATCTCAAGTACCTACAATCCAAAGTAACATTGATAGGGTGAACAACTAAATGGGTTATGATCCTGACAGAACACGACATTGAGTATGTGGAACGCAAGGCCATTAAAGGACAAGAAATTGTAGACCAGTTAGCAAAAGCATCGATATATTCAAAGAATCCACTTGTATTAGAGTTCCCTGATGAGTCAATCTTTAACTTAAGTGTGGCAGATTACTGGAAGATGTACTTTGATGGATCCTACACACAACATGGATCAAGAGCAGGAGTCTTCCTCATTACACCACAAGGGGATTGCATACCTAAATCATACAAGTTATCATTTCCTTGCACAAATAACATTGCAAAATATGAGGCTTTTGTCATAAGGTTGAGAATTGTAGTACAATGGCAAATCATGGCACTCAAAGTCTATGGGGATTCACAACTCATAATCAACCAGGTAAATGATGAATATCAAATGAAGGACGACAAGTTGACCCCATACAAGAAACTGGTGGAAAGCCTCAAAGAGTTATTCATTGATATCACATTTGAGCAGATACCTAGAGAAAATAACAGAGCAACGAATGCTATGGCAACAATTGGATCACTAGACATCCCACACAATGTCCCAAAGCAAGAATTCCTTGTAGAGCAGCTTCTCGTACTAGCATTAAAGGTACCAGAGTCTAAATTTTTGTGTGAAGTTGTTGGTCCCAGTGATCCCTGGTATCATGATATATACACCTACTTGAGAATAGGAGTCCTCCCCGCTGATATAACCCCAAACCTTAAAACAACATTTGTTAGAAATCGATCCCACTTTGTTATCTTAGGATACACCCTATACCATAGGAGTATTGAAGGAACCCTTTTATGATGCCTAAATGTTGAGGAAGCTTTGATTGCTTTAACCGAGGTACACAATGGCATTTGTGGGTCTCATTCAAGTGGTATGACCTTGGCTAAGAAAATTATGAGGATTGGATACTATTGGCCTACAATGGAAAGGGAAGCTCATGACTATGTCTAAAGGTGTTTGCAGTGTCAACAACATGGGGATCTCATCCATGCGCCAGCTCAGGAGCTCCACCCAATCATTACACCTTGGCCCTTTTCATAATGGGGGCTTGATCTCATTGAAAAAATCACACCCACCTCATCCAATGGACATAAGTTCATCATCGCCACCACAAAGTACTTCACGAAGTGGGTAGAGGCCATTCCCATGACCTACATCACAGGAAAGAAAATTTCCAAGTTCATCTTGAACTACTTAATTTTCCGCTATGGTGTCCCTCGAGCCATTATCTTAGATAATGGGACACCTTTCAAAAATTGGGATATTTGAGACCTATGCCAAAAGTTCAATATTCAACATCGCTTTTCCACTCCATACTACCCCTAAGGAAATGGAAAAGTTGAAGCTACAAATAAAACCATCTTAAAAATCCTCAAGAAAACAGTCAATGATATTGGTCATGATAGACACCTACAATTGAATCTCGCCTTATGGGCTTACTTAATGAGTATCTGCACACCTACAGGTGCAACCCCTTTCTCCCTAGTCTATAGATCAGAAGCTATCCTCCCCATTGAGATTGAGCTCCCATCCCTAAGAATATCATTGTAGAATCTCATCACCGATGAAGAATATCGGGTATCACAGTTGAACAAGTTGGAACTATTGGATGAGTGGCGCATGGATGCCTTAAACCATTTACAGGTCTACCAAAATCATCTCAAGCAAAGCTACAACAAGAAGATCAAGATTTAGACCTTTCAAGTTGGGGAGCTCGTGTTGAAGGAGAATCAAAAAAATGTACCAAATCCAGATAGCAAGGGAAAGTTTGAACCCATTTGGTTGGGACCCTTCATCATCATAGAAAACTACAAATTAGGAGCATATCAATTATCAACACCTGAAATGGAGCCTCTGTAGGAGCCCATGAATAGATCCCATCTCAAAAAAAATTATGCCTAATCTTACAAGGTATAAATCCAAAAATACAAAAAAAAATTAAAATTTAAAAATAAAAAAAAGGATTAAAAACAATAAAGAAAAAATCATCCTCTAGTGAAAACCACTTTAGTAGCACTTTGGGAAAGTACCTTGGTGAAAACCTGGCAAATAGGTGCCTTGTGTAAATAAGCATTTTCCATCCACCATGATCCCTACGACTCGTTTTGCATCATCCATCCATCACACTTCCATCACATCCTTCCATCACCCACTCGCATCTGCATCATAGTTTGATCCTGTGTTTTTATCGTGATCTCTCCTAGTACTACTTGGCCCATTCCTAAGGTCAGTTTGTCCTGCCTATATCAAAGTAGTCTATCGCATCATGCTAGGGGCATGTTCCCGTACCTACATTGGATCGGATTTGTTTATTTTCTTGAAGTCTTCCTTAAAATCAAAAAATCCAATAACATTCATTAAATCAAAAAACCCAAAAACATTCAAAACAAATAAAAAAAATCCAAAAATAGGTAAAAAAAGGTCAGTCAAAAATTCAAAAATAGAGTTGTCTTGTCGAACTACGGGTCTTTGAGTTCTGAACATAGGCAAGGTTGATCTTTGATCATCCCCCAAAACACTTAGGTCAATCCTTTAGGAGTCTGTCATAATAAACTGACAATCCATTTGTTAATATCTCATTAATAAACAAGTTTGTGTCATCCAAACTACGTCGTCTCTAAGCTTAAATGTAGGAAAGGCTAATCTTTGATGAGCCCTCGAGACACAAAATCCAAAAACATTCATAAAATCTCATAAAACACCAAAACATTGGAAATTTTGAAAATCAAAACATTTGTAAAACATCTTGAAAATACCAAAAATAGCCTCAAAACATTTCAACATTTCAAAAACTTCCAAATATTTGAAAAAATTCATCTATCCCATTTCACATCCACTCGAAATAAACATCCACTCATAATAAACAATCATGACCCCCAACCTTTGGTGAAACAGTCAGAAACAAGTCTAGCAGGTTAAAAGTGAAAACTTAAATGTCAAGGTCTCAAGTCTAGGTCAGTAGGTAAACAAGTTGGTCAACTCTTGGTATTAATAGCCCCTCATCCATTCAATCCCAAATCATCTGATAAAATCATGTCCTAGAATGCATCCTTCCTACAATGGACATCAGCATTAGGCATCACCGTAGTTTAGTCTTGGCTAGCGATATGAAGAACATTAGCTTGTTTGTTTACTTGATCTTTGTCTTTTAACTTATCTTATTGTGCTCACTCCAATGACCTCTCGATGATGTCCAAACAAAGGGATTTAGAGAGAAAGGAATGGGGCAAAAATCATTATCTTTATATCTACTGTGCTTGTTGGATATTCTTGTAATATAACCTTGGTCATGCCTACTTTGTTTGGTTTGTAGGGAGGGTGTTTTAGGTATCTTGTTGACCACATAGGAAGGCTTTCCTTCCTATGTTTTGATTCAAGATGTTTGGAATATCTGAATTGCATTTTAAATAAGGTTTTGTATGTCAGGTGTGAACATGAGTACTCCTATCTAATTGTCAATTCAAAGTCCATCACACTAGGTGTAACGCCATCCTAGTTCTTTATACCTTGATGCATCGGATCTATGTGTGTTATCAAACATAAGGTAAGTAATCCCTTTTAAAATCCCAATTCCTAATAAGCATCATCATCATCATCATCCTTGTCTCTAATAAATTCTCATAGATCATGGACTTGTTGGATCCTCTTTTCTTCATCTCATTTCTTCTTTCTTCTCTCCATGCTAACATGGTACCATGATAGTTAATCAAAACATCACCAATGCATTCATCCTGCATCCACAAACCATTAGCATGTTGCATATCATCCATATCATATCATATAGGAAACACTAATCATCTCACATGCATTGCATTTCATCATTGCATAATATAGATTGGTTATTCTAAGCATCTCATAAACCATACATTTACATCCATTACATAATCATAAAATCATTATCATATAAGAATCATTAAAAACATCATCATATCATCCATAAAAGCATCATCATATCATCAATACATGCATCATAATATCATACATGAAAAATACTAAAAAAAGAAAAGGAATATCCCATGCATCTCATACATCATAGCATATAACATCATCCATTAGGGGCATAATATAGATCTATTAGTCTAAGCATATTAAAATCATTTGCATTCATACATCCATATTCCATACACCATCATCATAAAAGTGCATAGAAAAGATAATACAAAAAGAAATGCCTCCATGAACATCTGCATAAGCATACAACTACATCGCATCACATCATATAGAATCGCATCACATCATATAGAATCACATCACATCGCATATAGAACATCACATATACATCCATCCATAAATTCATAAATAAAATAGATACATAATATAACGAATCAATCATATCATATATATCAAAAAATTGTAGCTATCATGGTAAAGAATCAAGATCAAATGTGTATCTGTATCAATCAAAGTACAAATTCCCACAGGACTATAAAAATGGAACCCATGGATCTAAAACAGAATCAAGTGTCGCCAATTAAAACTGTGTGAGCTAGCTCTAGTGGTTGCTCCCCTCACCCACCTGCCTATACCCTATTTGTTGAGAAAACTCTGACACCTAAGCCGCCAAAGGCACTGCCTATTGATAATGCAGCCTATAATACTCAGCCTCCCACATTTCCTCGTAGTACATCCATGCGGGGATTGTCTTACCCTGTGATGTAGCAGCCATGCTCTCTAGTTGTTGTCACCTGCCAACCTCCTAGGCCAACTACAACTCTGTCATCTGTTGTTGTTGTCTCTCCTGATCTCGCTTAGTGGTGAGGGCCTGGATCTACTATCCGACTTGGTCCCTCTTGGATATAAGTGTTTGTACCTAAGCCTGGAGCCCCTGTATCTGACCCTATAGCTATTGTATTAGGGCATCTCTCTGATCGAGCTGAGGTGGCAGAGGTGGTGGTGGTGGTGGTTGTTGGTCCCTCTGAGGTGATTGCTAGTCCCTAGGTTGATCCCTCTACTGGTGCCCATCTCCCTGATCCCTCTGGTCAGGCTGGTGTGGAGGTGGTCCTCCTCCTCTTGCTAGAACCTGTCCCCTCCTAGCTGTCCTTCCCTAGGGTCTCCATCGTGGAAGTACTACCCCTGGAACCGTCAATCAGATTGGAGGCCTCAACCAATCGTCATAGGCATGTGTGGTGCCTAGATCCACCTGTCCCTGATTGTAGTCCCATGGCCTAGCTACCATTTTCCTAAAAGAATCAACTGCAATTGATGTTGGGATCGTCTGACCCCATGTGGTATCTCTAGTAGACTGAGCAAAGATAGCCATGTACTGATCATCGAGGTGGTCCTGCATGTCCCCAAACTGTCTCGCTACCCTATCAGGTAGATAGCGCTCGATCATGGTGTGCTCACGCCCCTGCAAAAGCTGATCCTGGTAGGCATAGAAGAGTTGTTGTACATCATCATACTAGGCTAACATCTATAACCAAGGTCTCTAGGTGAACATTGTCATCTCGTCCAAAACCCTCCACCAATGAGGTTGGTCGGGCTATCCTGTATGTGTAAATGTGAGGCTGCCCCTATACCTCCAAAATGTTGGGTCATCGGGCTTGATGTCAACCACTCTAACCCTCAGTCAAAGCACGAATATGTGCTCTTATGCCCAGATATGCAAAAGTGTGATGCCAACTCCAATCACTTTGTTGTCACAGTAGGCGAACTCATGCAAATCATGATATAATGAGGCCAACATCACTGGTCCCCAAGCAAATAGGCACCTCCTGAACAACATCCACTCCCAAGCCAAACCCAATCTTGAACCGAAGTATCGACCTCACTGATTTGGAGCTACTAGACCTAATATGATTGTGGCCACAATCAGTCAAAAATTCGACACCTGACCTCTGTAATACTCAAGATCAATCTGTCCCTCGGTAAATATGATCTCATATGTCTCCATGATCTTGTAGCATGCATCAGTTCTGACATCCATATCATGTATAACTCTCTCGTCGTGGATGGGCAATCACAAAATATGCCAAACGTCCTCTAGTGTGATAGTTGTCTCACTAGTGGGAAGATGAAACAATGAGGTCTCACTATGCCACCTCTCTGCCATCACAGTCATCGTAGCTAGAAGGGTCCTAATAGCAAGTGTGTAACCAACGTACTAGAGGCTAATCACACCAAGGTGCTCATGTAGTAACTTGTGTAATCTGATCAATCTACTCAGTATCGAGGGGCAGTGCTCATGTGAATGCACAGGCTCTTTATCCTCCTGCACCCATGAAGCCACAGTGTCAAGTTTCGTAAAAAGACTGGACCCCGTTTGAAGTTTTCGACATTGAAACAAAAATGTGTTGCTCTTCACAAAGGCATTTCTCTTTGAAAACTCCAAACAACAATGCTAGAACCCCCCAAAGTGTAAACCAAGCCGCGACATCGCAGTTTGCATTGGCAGGCCTATTTGACTGGAAACCCTAAGACCTAGCTGAAGCACGGTGTCACCATTTACAATGGCGTCACCCTTTAGTGTTTAAACCCCTAAACCTAAATTGTGACGCGACATTGCAAGTCACAGTAGTGGTGTGATTTGAATCTTAGCATCACCGATTATACACTTTTAGCGTCGCTATATAGTGACATTGGACAAGTTGACCCTTCAAAACGTAATAAATGCGCACAAAAATAAAAATTAAAGGTCGGGTTAGGATAACATATCGATGGTCCTACGCCTGGAGGTCTTTGGTAGACTTGAACTCGCTCAGAAATGCATTAGGGAAGCACTCTTTGTGCCATTCTGCATGGAGGTCAAAGCTCAAAATGAAGGAAATCTCAAAGATTGAATGTGAAAATGAATTGAAAGTGACCCCTCGAAGGCTATTTAAGCATGAAAAATTAGGGTTTTTTGCCCTGTTTTAGCCGCTAACCTAGGGTTTTGTGCCCTTGACCCCGTTTTTTCCCAATCGAAGCTCGTTTTGCATCTTTTTTTTGTGTTTTGGTACATTTTCAACATCGTGCAACCTTTCTGGACCCGTCGAGTGACTTGTCTATTAGTGTAGGTTTTTTAATATTTTTCCTACACATTATTAAGCATACCTTAGGTTATAGGAGATGTGGTTTATGTGAGGACACATGGCGTAATCCATCGGTTACGTGTGTTGCTCCCACTCACACTTAGGTGGTTGAGTTTCACACCTTCTTTTGGCCTTATATGCCACCTCACAAAACCACTCATTTGTCTCTTTCTGAGTAGGTTATGCCACCTATTTGGCATTTTCCAAGTAGGCATAACTCCCACCTAATTTGGTTATCTGGGAGTTATTACCCCTCTTGGAATTATTTTCCCATATTGTGTTATATAATCAGGACTCACCTCTCCCTCCTATCTATTCAAGATGAGTTCATATTAACTCAATCAATTCAAAGGAGAGTTGAGGCATATTGTATCATTTAGTGTGTGATAATAACATCATTTTGTTATTGCACTATATTCATGTATTTTATCTCTTGCTGCTCTTGTGTGGAAGGTTTATCTTGGTTTTGCAAGTGATCCTGGGTGCTCGAGTTCATCAACAACTCTTACATGGTATCAGAGCGTCAGATCTGCAAGCCCCTTCTCAAATTTGAGAGATTTGTGAGTGTTTAATCAATATTGCAGGTTGCAACATGCCTTTGCTTGTCTTAAGTAGGTGATTCTACCTTTTCATGCTGTTTTTTGGTTGTTGGGGTCATTTTATGTTGCTAAAGACATTTTTTTTACACTACATCCATATTTTCTGTATATTTTAAAGAAAATCCACCATCTGGGTTTTGTTCGTAGCAGAAAAAACCATCTAGGTCATTGCTAGTTTCTGCATACAGGTTACATATTTTGCAGAATCTAAATCAGAACATTTTTGTAGACCCCCTCTCCAATTGCATTTTTTATTTTTGCAGTCAATCTTTGGAGGGCCATAATTCAGTCATACAAGCTCTTTTTTCAGAGAATTTTTTTTGATTTGGGGTAGAATTTCATAGGTTTTGCAGTGGTGTGATCCATTTTTTCTCAAGTGATCCGGATTTTCTAGAAAATCAGTTTTATCAGCAGATCTGAAGGACAGTTCTCATTTTTTTAACTTCAAATTGATGTAACTTTCACATACGACCTCGTATTGAGGTGATTCTTTTTTTAAAAGTGAATATTTTTTTGAGCACTACACGTTGGTGCTATTTTGAGGTTCTAATTCTAAGATTTGACTATACTTTCAGTATTTGGGTCTATTTTAGACATTTGTAAAACTCTGGAAAACAACTCCAGCATTGTAAACGCACTGATTTATAAAGTGCCAAATTATTTTTTGTTGGGGGGGATTCTTGATTGAGTGAAAAAGGGGGGGTCTCTCTTTGTGTGTGTGTGTTTTTTGATCTGTTCACTTGTGCTTTTCTTTTCCTTCACACATGGATCATTCTAAGGTTCCTTTGCTAACACCTTATAATTATGCAACATGGCATCAACATGCATGGAATGCCTTAATGCAACTTGGGTATACTCCATATGTTGAAAACAAGGTAGCTGAACCTGAAGATGATAAGGAAAAGATAAAATGGATGCTTGAACATACAAAAGCTCTTGGATGTCTTCGTAGCTTTGTTTCCCTTGATCTTATGTTTCAGATTGAATCTTGTACAAATTCACATGATGCTTGGGAAAAGTTAAAATCTTTGTATGGTACAACAGATGAAGTCAAAGGCTATTAGATTGAAAATGAATTGATGAGCCTTGATCCAAAGAACTTTGGCAACATCCAGGATTATATTACTAAGGTCAATGATCTGAGAGCACAATGTAAAGCTTGTGGTATTGATAAAAAGGAAATTTAGTTAATCTATAATACACTGAATAAACTTGGTCTTGAATTTGTAGCTTTTGTTTCTAGCTTTCATACTCATAGACTGACTATGGGATCTGCATACACTATGCCTTCATTTGCATCTTTTTCTGAGATGTTAATGCATGAACAACAAAAGCTTCTTTCTATGGGTCTCATAAAGCCATCACAGAATCAAGCCTTGTTGGCTAGTCAGCCTAAGGGATAGAAAGAGTTAGGACAATCTGACAAGAAACAAAAGAAATCTAAGAAAAATCCACACACAGATCAAGCACAACACAAATCCTCTACAAGGGAGGACTCATCTAAGAAGGAGAAGTCTACTTGTTCATATTGCAAGAGGATTGGACATGAAGAACATTCTTGTTATAATAAGGATATTGATGAACTGAAACATCTTCTTAAGAAGAACAACATTGATCTACCTTCTAGAATGTCTGAGTCTACTTCTTCTTCACATTCCAAATAGTCAGGATCTAGTAAGGATAAAGGTCATGCAGGATTTGCTTCTGAGTCTAAGAAAAATAAAGGTAAAGCTCTTTGTGCTTCTACAAGTCATGAATCAGGGAAATGGCTCCTAGATTTTGGAGCTTCTCATCATATGGCTTCTTCACAGTCTATGTTCTCTTCTTTTGAGCCTTGTGCTATGCCACCTATTTTGATGGGCAACAACACTTACATGAGTGTAATTGGGAAGGGTTCTGTTGATATTGGGGATGGCACCTTCAATGATGTTTTGTGTGTACCTCACTTGACAAACAATCTTCTTTCCATCTATCAGATCACTCATGGTGGAGCAAGCAAGACTGTGGAATTCACACCTGATTCAGTTATCATCAGAGATTTGGAGAGCACAAAGATAATTGCTACTGGGATAGTTGATAATGAATCTCTGTTGTATACCTTTTCAGACTTTGCACCTGATGATGGTTCTGATCCTTTGGCTATTGATCACACTCCTTGTGTGACATTTGATTTTGAGGAGAATTTTGGCTATTTGAATCTTGGTATTCTCACATCAGATCCAGTTATTGAGCCTTACATTCCTTCTCCTCTAACAATTGTTGCTTCTGAAGATACTTGTGTTACTTTCATTCCTACTTGTGATTCAATGCAATAGGATCAACATCGTCTTCCAGATATAGTTGCTTGGGATGACTACTTGACAGACATTGCAGGTTTGTTCATAGAGTCTCATATTTCAGACTTGGGAGACACTATTCATGACATCCATCTTCTCTTTGATGAAGTTGATTCTTCTTCAGTTGTTATGGAGGAACATGTGGATCCTCTTGTTCATTCTCCACATGATCATTCATCACAGTTTGACATGAGTGTGGATACTTTTGAGCAGCATTTGGAGGAGGCATCTTTGTTTTCAGAGGAGGTAGTTGAGTCTTTGGATTTTGTTCTACACACATCTCTACTAGGTTTTGGATTGTCATCTTCATCAGTGTGGCCTATAACACCCGAGTTGGTGGTGGCAACTTTCGGCATCGACGTGGAGATAGATGAGCAGTTTTCAGAGACTTCATACATTTTGAGCTTTCTTCCCTCATATTCATTTCAGGAATGGGAAGACATTCTTCATACACCTTTGGTTTTGTTTCTTCCTAAGGGGAGGAACATTGTTCAACGATCGTGGACCATGTTCTACATTCAGTTTCGAGCTTCAACCATTGGCATAGTTGACTACTTTGGGGAAGACTACATGGTCTTTCCTATCCTTTCTATTTTGGAGGGGACTTCTTCCTTGCATGGGATTCTTCTTGTGTTGGGAAACTTGTTTTCTTTTCTCTCTTTTGGGGAGGAGTTTTGTCCCACTAGGTTTTCTCCTTTACTTCATTTGTGAGAAAGTATTTTGTACATGGGTACCTAACATGGCCTAGTAGCTGGGACCCATATTTGCATCTTTGTGTCTTCTCACCCACCTAAGCTATGCTTAAGGGGGGGTGTTAGTGTAGGTTTTTTAATATTTTTCCTACACATTATTAAGCATACCTTAGGTTATAAGAGATGTGGTTTATGTGAGGACACATGGCGTAATCCATTGGTTACATGTGTTGCTCCCACTCACACTTAGGTGGTTGAGTTTCACACCTTATTTTGGCCTTATATTCCACCTCACAAAACCACTCATTTGTCTCTTTCTAAGTAGGTTATGCCACCTATTTGGCATTTTCCAAGTAGGCATAACTCCCACCTAATTTGGTTATTTGGGAGTTATTACCCCTCTTGGAATTATTTTCCCATATTGTGCTATATAATCAGGACTCACCTCTCCCTCCTATCTATTCAAAATGAGTTCATATTAACTCAATCAATTCAAAGGAGAGTTGAGGCATATTGTATCATTTCGTGTGTGATAATAACATCATTTTGTTATTACACTATATTCTTGCATTTTATCTCTTGTTGCTCTCATGTGGAAGGTTTATCTTGGTTTTGCAGGTGATCCTGGGTGCTCAAGTTCATCAACAACTCTTACATTGTCTTCTTTTTTCGCGAGATCACCCAAAAATCCAAATTTTCATCCGATCTCTCAAGGGGGTAGTATACCAGCATAATTCTTATTGCTGGGGCAGTAGTGGGGCATCCGAAAAAATTAGAAAAATTTTGAATTTTGATCTCGACACGGTTATTCTTTGAACCAACGCAACAAGTACATTGCTTCAAAGAGGGCCAAAATATAAACACGTAAATTATATTGATTGATATTGTGCACTTGATCCTGATTTACTAACAACAGTTCTCCCTGAATCATCTCTCTACTAACCCTTTAATCAAATCATCTTTATTTGATTAAATTCATCATTATCTTATTTTAATTAAATAAATCATTTTATTTTATTAATCCTAATGTTCTTTTAATTAAATAAATCCCTTTATTTGATTAAATCATAATCATCCTTTAATTAAATAAATTAACCTTTATTTGAGTAAGTCTAACATCATCCCTTTTAATTAAATGAATCAAACTTTATTTAATTGAGGCTAATATCCATTATTCCTCCCATTTGATTTAAATAAATCCAAAAATCTAAATCAAGTGTCAAATCAGCTAATTTCCATCTAAGTTAAACAAATCTTGATTAACTCTAACTCTAATCCATCAAATCCTCTAGATTTTGCAACTTGCACAAGTAAATCAATTTAATTGATTTATAAATTCTTCTATTTTCATTCAAAAATGCATCTCATTGGAATATTCTCTCCATTTGAAATCTCCCTCCTAAAAGGACTTGTCCTCCAACATGGCATTTATAACTCTTACAAGTCCTTTTTCTTGAGCCAAGTGGCATTAACTCTTCTTCCACATCTTCCTCCACAAGCCATCTTTCAAATTTCAAATTTCCACCTAATTGCATTTATTTGCACATTGATCATAATGTGCTCCACCTCTCTTCAATGGCATGTTGACAAGTGGCACTTTGTTATTGGTTCATCTTTAATCCCACATCCTTCATGTTTTGCATTCCTCCATTCTTCTTTCCTATAAATGAAGGATTCTTCTATTGATTTTGGATCCACAACTTTATGCAAAGTTATTATCTATAGGTTTTGAGAAAATTCATCAACACTTCATCCAATTTTTCATATATTTCATCCATCTTAGCTAGGTTATGGTCAAATTTCATCAAGGAGCATCAATTGTCATCAAATTTCATCAAAGCTTGCAAGGAATTGGGAAAGGGCTACTTTCCACATCAAAGTAGCACCAATTCCCCCATGGGATTGAGGGTTTGAATGTTTTGGATAAGATTACTTAGTTTTCAATAGATTTTATTTGGTTTTATATCTTTGTTTTCTTGTTCTTGACATTTCAATGAATTGCATGAGGAATGCAAGTTTAGATTTGTTTATTGACTAACATTGTGTTGTTTGTCTATGTTTGAGCAGGTTTAGAGCTACCATTCACACATATCAATCCCTAGGAGCTTGTTTGAGACCATACAGTGCCCTTTTGAGTCTGCACACCATTTTTGGGTCTTCTGATAACTAAAGTCCATCGAGTTGCTCTTTGTAGACTTCTTCCAAATCTCCACATAGGAAAGTTGATTTGACATCCATCTAATATACTTTGAAGTCTTTGTGGGCTGAAAAGGTAAGAAATGTTTTGATTGCTTCCATTCTTGCTATGGGATCAAATGTCTCCTCAAAATCAATTCCTTCTACCTGTGAATAGCCTTTACATACCAGTCTTGCTTTTTTTTATAAATTTTACTTCTTCATTCAACTTATTCCCGAATACCCACTTTTTTCCTATCATATTCTTGTCCACAGGCCTTGGAACCAGTTCCCAAGTCTGATTTTTCTCAATCTGATTCAATTCTTCTTCCATTTCTTGTATATATCTTGCATCCTTTCTAGCATCAACAAAGGTTTTTGGTTCTACCTTTTATAACAAACAAAAAATTACTTGTTCATTTTTTGTTGCAAGCCTTCTCTTGGTCAACACTCCTTCATTCTTATCTCCAATAATCCAATCCTTTGAATGATTCCTTTAAACATACTTGATAGGAGTCTCACTATGCTTTTCTACTATTTCTTCTTTCTCTTCAACTTCTCCTTCTCCTTCTAAAAAAGGAGGTGCATCAGATCCATAGTCCTCAATTTCATTTATATTTTGATGTAGATCTTCATCAACCTTAACATTTGTACTTACAACTATTCTTCCCAATCTTATGTTGTAACACTTGTATGCTTTACTCTAAGATGAATATCCAAAAAAAATACCTTCATCAACTCTTGAATCAAACTTCCCCAAAGCATCTTCATCTCTTCTGATGTAGCATTTTCTTCGAAAGACTGTAAAATACTTGATAGTTGTTGATCTTCCATACCATAACTCATATGGGGACTTAGTGTTGTTAAGCCTTAATAAATATTTGTTGAGAATATAGATTAACTACTTCTTTCCAATAAACATCAGGCATATTTGCTTCCATCAACATGGTCCTTTCCATCTCTTGAATAGTCCTATTCTTTCTTTCCACTACCCTATTCTACTAAGAAGTTCTAGCAGCAGATAGATGCCTCCTTATTCCATGTTTTTCACAAAAATCACTAAACTCATTTGATGTAAACTCATCTCCTCTATTAAACCTTAAGCACTTTATTTTAGCATTCATTTCATTCTCAACCATTGATTTGAAAATATTAAATCTACTAAAAGCATAATATTTATCTTTCAATAAAGTAACCCATGTCATCCTAGAGAAATCATTAATAAAAAGCATCAAATACCTTTCTCCTTTCAGAATTTTTTTTCTAGTAGGTTTGCACAAATCAGTATGAATTAGCTCCAATGGTATAGAGGAAGAATACTCTTTAGAATTAAAACTTATTCTTATCTACTTTCCAAACTGACATTCCTTGCACACAGTGCTTGCAAGCTTGATTATCTTAGATATATCTCTACCGCATATGATGAGTTGATCTTCACAAGATTGTCAAAGTTGATGTGTCCCATTCTCCTATGCCAAAGCCAACATTCACTTGTTTGTCCCATAAGAAAACTTCTCCCATTAACATCCCTTAGACTGCATATGTCACCATTACTCCTATATCCTTCTACCACCAATTTTCTAAACCTTCCTTTTTTTTATTTCACATCCTCTTTCATTGAATATGAGACTGTATCCATTTTTGCATATCTGACTCACACTAAGAAGATTGTGCTTGAGACCCTTAATATAAAGAACATCTTTTGTCCTATGTTTTCCATCAATATTTATTGTACCTTTTCAACAGATCTATAGTGAAGTATCATCTCCAAGATTGACTATGCCTCCATTCCACTTCACAAGCTTGATAAACTTTCTCCTATCCCATATCATGTGGTTATAACAGCCATTGTCAATCACCTAGGAGTTTGCTTCATCTTTTGCATGAAAAGAAGTACACACAACTCTTGAATCTTCAATCTTCTTAGTGTCGCATGGCTAGCTTAATTGATCAACTAACATCAAAATAAAAGCAATTAGGATCTTAAAACAATAAGAAAGATTATGATCAATCAAATGCCATAATCAATGAAATTAAATTTAACAACACCAAAAGACTCAATTCAAACTTAATTAATGATGCAAACCTCTCAATCCCATTGTGGATTGATGCATAAGTGTGAGATGGATGTTGATTGCTTAGTTTTATGCACTATCCATTGTTGCTGCAAAAGCTTGATTTGAAGGTTGATGAGGGTTGACTCACACAAGATGCTTTAGAATGCTCAAGATTTGAGTATGAAATCCTAGAGAGTAACTTTTCTATGAGGATTGTGAATGAAAATGATATGAAAAAGGCTTGGTATTTATAGATTTAGGAATTATGATCAATGGTGAGGATTCAAAATGCTAATCAATGGATGAAATTGAATTGAGGAGGTAAGTGTGGATCAAGGATGGAGATCAAGAGGTTGATAATCCATGAGGAATGGATCAAGGAGTAGATCAAGGGTCAATAATCCATGAGAGACTCAACAATATCCCTTAATTTTAGGATTTATGTTGGAGATATTTTGAGTTGAAGGGAAGAACTCAAATTTGAAAGGGAATATTCTATGTGAAATATTCTTTATGCAAGTCAGAGGATTAGAGGAAAATTAGTTAGTTAAATAATTCATGAAAATAATTTAATTATGCAAGTTAAGGAATTAAGAACTCTAATTAAACAATTAAGAATAATTTAATCAAAGAAGGATAATGGCATTATTAAATAGTTTTGACATTATTTAATCAAAAGGGGAGAAAATGGAAAATTATGATGAATTAATCAAATAGAATTAATTATTTGATTAATAGGGAATAAAATGAATTTAACTAAACAATTAACATTATTTAATTAAATAGAGGAATTAGGTAAAATATGAGAGAAAATGGTGTTAATAAGAGAAATCAAAGTGTATGATATACTCAGGATATTTTTAGGTGTCTACATTTTTCCCCTCTTTGAAGTGAGGTACCTGTTGCGTTGCTTCAAAGAACTGACACTGCTTAGATCAAAATTGATTTTTTTTTCTAATTTTTCTTGATGCCCCGCTGTGCCCCAGCAGACAAAGGAATGCTGGTGTGCTACCCCCTTGAGAAATTGAGTGGAAAAACTAATTCCTAGGTTGATATTGTGAAAATATTATGGGAGTAGTTTTGTTGAGAAAAGGACGAAAAATAAGTCCTAAGAAGCTCATATGTTTGATGTAGATAGATTTTATGATGTATACACACTCAATGGCTATGGACAGCCTCCTATATATTTTGATTTATATCACACAGATATGATACTTGGATGGAAGTATTAGTAAAGATAGCAATAGAAGAATGAGATAGAATAGGATGATTACATAGAATGATTAGAATGGAGTAGATTAGCATTGTATTGAGATTGATCAAGATTCCAAAAAACCTATGATTATTCTAGATTTTATTAGATACATGATGAGATAGGATAGATGATATTGATTTTTCTTTTAGATAATGATTTTCATCATAGAAATCCTTATTTGATGTAGAAAATAGACATGATGCACCAAGGCATGAAGAACCAGGGTGACTTTGTATCTAATGCACAGAATTTGACTCTACAAATAGATAGGAGTATTCATGTTCATACCTAACATACAAAACCTTGTTTGATCCTATGAGATAATGAAGCCATCGAAGTAAGGAGACTAATACACAAAAGGTATCAAGAACCTAATATTT
The DNA here is from genome assembly GCA_007258455.2 of Sequoia sempervirens. Lineage (NCBI taxonomy): Eukaryota > Viridiplantae > Streptophyta > Pinopsida > Cupressales > Cupressaceae > Sequoia > Sequoia sempervirens. The sequence continues at coordinate 65,277 of VDFB02013193.1, read as the reverse complement.
CCTAGCCATTGTTTTACTTTAGACTACCCAGCACATGCAAGGCAAGTATTCGTCGAGGTCATATTACAAGAATATCCAAAAAGTATAGTAAACAAAAGAAATGATCAATGCCCCATTCCTTTCTCTCTAAATATTTTGTAGACATCATCGAGAGATCATCGAAATAATCCAATAAGATAATTCAATAAGAAAATATCAAAATGAACAAAAATGTCAATGTTATCATATCTCTTGCCAAAGGGTGTTGTTTGGGTTGATATTTGAAATGATGTCTATTGTAGGAAAGATATATCTGTAAGACATATATTGGATGAGGATTGGTTGTAGATGTTTTGATAAGTTGTTGATATGATAGTTAATTGACATTACATCAAAATGGAAGCAATTAATATCTTAAAACAATAAGAAACTAAAACATAAAAAATAGGGTGGGAAATAGGGTTCACCAAAATGAAATGATGACCTAACACACCTACTTTTCTTTTAATTTTATTAGGAAAAGAGATCTCCCCAAAGGTAACATTGAATTTCAACCAAAAGGTGATTCAACCCTTTTAGGGGATCTTTTGTTTCCCTTATGATAGAAAATGACAAATATGACTGAAATGCACTTTTAGGAGATAAAAATAAAATTCCTAATGAACTCAATTATGCAATGCAAAACTGGAAATGCTAAATAAAGGATAACACAAACAGAAACTATAATATTCCAAAAGATCTAAGAAGGAGAAACTAATGTGCACCTGTCACCAAAAGTGGTTGTTGGGTGTCTTGTTGGGACAAATTCACCCTATGGCGGATGGATCTTTGAGCAGGGTTCCAAAATCTTTTTTCACTGTCCTCTGATCCCAAATTTGCACTCTTGATTCCTCTGGATTCCACTTTCAAAAGGTCATAAATAAAATTTGTAAATGAGTTTTTGTGGCTTGACAATTTTGATGACAACTTTGACAACTTTGCATAATTGCACTTTTGATCACTCTTCAATCCTTCTTCACCTACAAATATACAAACATAAAGAGAGGGAAAAATTGATTGTTTTTGGTGAATAGAGGTTATCCTTGGTCAAACCTTGTTTTGGTAATTAAACCTTGATAATGAAAGATAATGATAAATGACAAGGAATGATGAATGAACAAGTCTATGTCACAACTCACCAAACCTTCAATGGCTTCCCTTAGAGGACTTAATTCCAACACATCTCTTTAAGGATTTGATATTGCATGAATTGGCTTGAATGATAACTTGATTTGACGCTTGAATGCTTGAAACCTACATCACAATGTTAGCTCCAAAACATAAAATGAACATGCATAACTTTGACATGATGATATGGCATTGATTGTTGTTGTAGATGACTGATAAATCTGCTCTTCAATGCTTTTGACAATAATATTTTCTCTTGTGAAAACTTGATAGTGTGTCTTAGGTTTGAATTGATAAAAAGACCTTGTATTTATAGGTGTTTATCTAATTTCCCAAAAACTAGATTCCATAAGCTGACATATGAAATTTGAATTTGAATCATTAAAATGCCACCAAAAACATATTAAAAATTGGGATCTAGGACTTGAGGACCCATTTTCCCTTGGGCGAATGAATCTTGGGACCTAAATCTAGGACACAATTTCCAAGGTGTTTAAAATAATGTTAGCATTTGTTTAATGTGGATTTCCCTTTTAGAAAATGAGAATAATAAGGCTTATGAATGCATAATTTAGGCAATTAGAAGATTAATTAAGTCCAATTTAATGAAGCAACCCAAACATAGTGTGAAAATGTAAAGGAGCACATTTTTCTACACTATAAAAACTACAAGATTATGATCAATCAAATGTCATACTCAATGAAATTAGATTTAACAACAAAAGACCCAATTCAAAGCATTAAACATAAAATTTAAAGTATTTGAACCTAATTAATGATGAAAAACTCTCAATCCCATTGTGGATTGATGCATAAGTGTGAGATGGATATGGATTGCTCAGTTTTATGCATTATCCATTGTTGCAAAAGCTTGATTTGAAGGTTGATGAGGGTTGATTTACAAAATATGCTCTAGAATGATCAAGGTTTGATTATGAAATCCTAGAGAGTAACTTTGCTATGAGGATTGTGAATGAAAATGATATGAAAAGGCTTGGTATTTATAGATTTAGGAATTATGATCAATGGTGAGGATTCAAAATGCAAATCAATGGATGAAATTGAATTGAGTAGGTGAGTGTGGATCAAGGATAGATCAAGTGGTTGATAATCCATGAGGCATGGATCAAGGAGAAGATCAAGGGTCAATAATCCATGACAGACTCAACAATATCCCTTATTTTTAGGATTTATGTTGGAGATGTTTTGAGTTGGATGGAATAATTCAAATTTGAAAAGGGAATATTGTATGTGGAATATTCTTTATGCAAGTTGGAAGATTATAGGAAAATTAGGTAATTAAACAATTCATGAAAATAATTTGATTGTGCAAGTTGAGGAATTAAGAACTTTAATTAAACAATTAAGAATTATTTAATCAAAAAGGATAATGGCATTTAATTAAAAAAAATCCACATTATTTAATCAAAAGGGGAGAAAATTATGAATTGTGATGAATTAATCAAATAAAATTAATTATTCGATTAATAGGAGAATAAAATGAATTTAACTAAATAATTAAACATTATTTAATTAAATGGAGGAATTATGTGAAATATGAGAGAAAATGGTGTTAGTAAGGGAAATCAAAGTGTATGATATACTCAAGACATTTTTTGGTGTCTACAGGATGTTGTAATAACATCACCACAAAAGGTGCTTAAACAAAAAAGGGCATTTCTCAATACATGGTCACACCTTATGGAACATCACACATGACATCACACCAAGAGATGACTAGTCGAGGAATATAAAATCACACCTTAGGGAACACTAGCCATAGTGTTACCGCCAAGGAGAATGCCATATGCCAAGGAAATACACTATTATGGGACATCAAGTCTAATAACACCAAAAAGGAGACACGTCACATGGATTAAGAAGGCCACACTTTTGTTGACAAGGTCACACTTCCTAGGAGATGTATGCTATCATCACTAAGAAGGGACCATTTCTTATGCAAACAATGAGTGGGGGACTATATGCCCCCCTTAAAATGTCAACATACTTGATATGTTGGTATTTTAAGGAGAAAGAGGGGAAGATTGGATCCTTGAAAAGAATGCACACCTCCCCAAAATAAGTTATCCTTGCCCCCCAAGCATAGAGACAAGGACAACCACACCAAGGACCATCATGTTGTTGTCATGGAAAATATGGTTGCACTAAAGATTGTACCATTGTGAATGGAAATAAATAAGACACATAAAGCTACAAATGCCACATAGTGATGAGCAACATGATACAATGGAGATCATTAATGATTAGAGGAATTAGGTGCATCAATGCAAGGAAAAGCACCACAATCCTAAAGATGTATTTTATTACTCAAGGCCTAACATTCATTGGTAGGATGACCATGCACTTGATGATATGCACAAAATGATTTATTTTTTTTGTAGAATTCATTTCATGTTCTTGGAGGAAGAGCAACCAGATAGGCTTTGAGAAGCCTTGAAAATATATTCTCTTGATCCATAGTAGGGGACATTCCTTTCTCTTGTAAAGAAGAGATTTCTTTCTTACTACAAAGATGTCATACATACACAAGACTCTTTAGGTTTATATTGTGAGATTTTGTACTCTCCCATAAAGGAGGGTGTAAAATATATTGAACCCAAATCATCACTAAAACATGTATTTGAAGATGAAGCAACATCATGACCATTATTTCCACATGTATTATCTATCATTTCAGGATGCACCAAGTTCAAAGTTATATTAGAAGAATCTTGTGTGATGGCATTGGTATTAGGTGAAGGTTGCTTTAATGCTTTCATTTCTCTCAAAGGACAATAACCAAGACCTCTTGTTGTTTCTTGTGTGCTAGGATCTATGGAGACACAACTACCTTGTTCTTTCGCTCCACATCTTTTTCCATTATAACCAAATTGTTTCAAGAGTTGGTACCCTCTTCCATGAAGTTTTTCCATTTCTTTTGAGGAAGGTGGATTTTCATACTCAGTTTCATCATAGGTAGATGTGTAGTTTGTGTTCTCTTCACTACTAAAATTTGTGAACTCTTGTGTCTTATATGTTTCAATATTGGATTGTGTTGATATCATTGTAGCTTATTTCTCTTTTCCTATTTTTTTTTGTAATCTTGTGTTCCCCCATGGATGTAGGTTTGAAATTGAATGAGCTCCCAACATCATCCAACAACTTTGTCATATTTGAAAGAAACTCATCTTTATCCTCAACTTGTAAAGGTTCCACTTTTGTAGTTGGTGCCAATGTGCTAAGAGGATTCATCATTCCTATTTCAATTTTTAAACATTGTTCAGATTTAGGGTTAGATTTTATTGTGTAAACCTTATTGTTGTAAGTGTATTCCAGAATATGGTGTAGCATTGAAGGCACTACATTCATTTCATGAATCCATGGTCTACCCAAGAGAAGATTATATGAAATATCATGGGGGATGAAATGGATAGGAGTTTGTAAAGTAACATATCCAACTTTCAGAGGTAATGTTATCACACCCAACAGTTATTTTCTGATATTTTCAAAACCATGAATAAACAAATCAGTTGGTTGGATTTTAGTCTTATCTACCCCAATTTTATCCAAAATGTTTATACTGCAAACATTAAGCCCCAAACCATTTTCAACAAGGGTACGCCTAATCCCAAATTTGTTAATAATAGCTAATATCATCAAAGAAACAATTTTTGTTTGCTTTTCCATGGGAGTTAATTCACTTTGATGAAAGACAATGTCCAAATTAAGTTGATTCATATTCTCAATCAAAGATGCCACATCATTTGGTTGTGCACTAGGGGGGATAACAATATTTTTCAAAGCCATTTGAAGCATGCCATGGTAAGCAGGTAATGTTTGAATCAAATCCCACAAGGATACCTTAGCAAGAGTGTTACGAAGTTGCTCAACAAGATTGAATTCTTTACCACTACATTGTAGGATGTTAGGTGTTGGTGGGAGATATGGTTGAGGAAATGGGATAGATGTTGGAGTTTATTTTGGTTGCTTATTGTTCCTAGTATTATATGTGTGATAAATTGTGTGGTAACTTGGTTGTTGCAACACTTGATTACTAGGAAGTTGTCTTGCAAACTTTAAGATAGCACCTGGAGGTTTAGGAGGTTTTGTAATGAGAGGTGACTTAGGAGCTCCAATAATTAGGGGAATTTTAGGTGGTCAAATAATTAGACGACTCTTAGGAGGTTCAAATTTTTTTTAGGAGGCTTGATAATTAAAGGAATCTTAGAGGTCCACAAGGAGTTTGAGGATGTCTAATAATCATTAAAGGAGACCTAATAGTTACTTGTTTGTTCATAACCTCAATGGATTTGATCTCTTGTCGATGATTTTCTAATGAGGGGGGATCCAAGGTGACATTATCATCTTCATCTAATCAATCCATCTTAATATCTTTTAAAATAAATATATCAATTATTTCATCCTCTTTCCCAACAATATCTTCCCTAGTAGGAGACGCTCAATGATTGGATCTTCTAACACCAAGGTACCTTCGTCACAAGTAGGAGAAGTATCAGGAGAAGGAAAACTATGATTGTCATGATTGTATGATTGCATCCTCTTGCACCAAAAAATTCTCACAAGTGGGAGATAAATTGGGAGATGAATGAAGATTAGACAAAGTTATATTAAAAAATGTGTGAATGATTTCATTCTCTTGCACCAATATACTCTCATAATTAGGAGAGATTTTGGGAGAATGCATAATATGGTTATCATAAGTATCAATGGTTATATTTGTTATAAGGTTAGAATCCTTAGTGGATGATCCAAGTGAGATGAAGTCCCCAAGGGCATCATCTAACATGTCAAATTCATCACAACTAAAGGGCTTGGTAAATATAGAATGTTCTTGTGGAAAGAGATCTAACATGATTAGATTACTAATCTATCCCAATTATGCAATGCTTCAGAAAAATATACACTATTGTCCTATAAATATGATAATATTCAATACTAAAATTCAACAATTTATCATATATTTGCAACAAATGAAGTAAAATTACAAGTTTCTTTAACATGCAATAACAATTTTCTAGAATTTCAAATCAGACAATTACAAGCAGAATAAGATAGAGAATACAAAGATAGAGACCTGGGTAAAAGTTGTCTGATCCACCTAGAGAAGGATAGGGATTCCCAAGGGTTTTTGAGTCCTTGACAGGGGTTCAAAAAACTCAAAAAATATTTTTTTATGTTGTTGTTTAATGTTGGTGTCTTTGGTTGCAAACAAGTTGAACAATAGATATTTTTCCATATTTTACTCAATTTAGGGCAAGGTGATGCAAAATGCAAGAGTGCAACAAAGGTGAAAATGTTTCTACAAGTTTTGAATGCAATTTTTAATTCTAAAATGAAATAATTGACTGATTCTAAGATGTCACAACCTGAGAACGATGATTTTGATGCAATTTTGAAATAATGCAATGTTTTTCAATTTAAGACAATGTGATTCAAATGTAAATATGCAACAATAAAGTACAATTTTGAATATAATTTTCATATCTAATATGCAATAATTGACTAATTTGAAGATGCAAAATTTTGAGAATGATGATTTGATGCAATTTTGAAACACAACTATGCAATTTTCACTTGTTTTTAACCTAATGAAAGATGCAACTTACATTCAATGAACAATTTCAAATGTTGACCACTTAGTAAATACAATTTGAATGTAGATCTGATCTAAATAACTGAAACAAACCTTTATACAACCTATGATACAATATGTGAAGCAATTTTTTTTTCTTTTTATGCTTTTATGATGCAAAAATGAAACCCTAAATGCACAATGCAACACAATGCAATGCAAATCTAGACCTAGGGTTTGAAAGACTTCCAATTTCAAAAAGTTTATAGTGTTGAGACGTCAGGTTCACCAAAATGAAACATAGAAAAAGGGATCCTATGTCCTAAATGAAAAGAACCTAGGATGCAAGGGGCCTTTATCCAAGTTACATTAAGATGTAGATCAACAAGGTGAATAGATTGATTTTCAACCAAGAAGGTGAGTCAATCAGACTTGGATCTACATCTAATTGAAGATGGAAATGGATTGGAAATGATTCAGAATGATTAACCTAATGATCCTATATGCCCTAATATTAAAAATGCAAGATCCTAACAATTGATAAACTGAAAAATTCGAGTTCCAATAGATTTGGAAGGTGTAGATGACTGTGTACTTACCCAAAAAAATTGGTCTAACTGTGCCTACAAGGACTTATTTTCCCAATGGAAAATGAGTCTTTGATTTGGTATCCTGCTCAACTTTTGGGGTCATCTAGTGGCAGATCTGAGACTTCTATTTTCTCTTGCAAAATTGTCAAAATGTTGTCAGATAATTCTGTAAGTGAGTTTTTGTGATTTAACAAGATGTATGAAAATAAATGCAACAATGGACAAATTATCTTCAATCCTCTTCAATTTGAGATCTTCACATTCACAAAGAGAGGAAATGTTGGGCTATTTTAGGGGCTTGCCTCATTCAAACCCCATGTAAGTGTTTCCACTTCCATAATGGCAATATTGATGATAAATGGATAATTGAAAGGAAGGAATGATGAAACCATAAAATGATGCAACTCACCACTCTTCAATGGCTTCCTTGAAGGAATGAAGTCATACACATCACCTCAAGGATTTGGATCTTGTTTACTTGAATTCTTGAAGGGTTGGCCTTCATAAAACAATGATAACACGAACACATAAACTCACATACACTTTGACATGATGCATGGATCTTGAATTGTTGCAATAAAACATTGAAATATTGCTCTTGACTTTCTCTTGATGATAACCTTTGCTCATATCTTTATCTTCTACTTTCAAATGGTGAAAATAATAGGTATTTATAGGCATTTGTTTAATTTCCAAAAAATTAGATCCCAATAATCAACCTTTGCAAGTGGAAATTCAAATGTTACAATGCCACCACCATGTCCAAATTTGGAGGGAAGAGAAGTAGCAAGACAGTGCTCCCATTGGGTGAATGAGTCCCATTATGGCAAATGAGTCCCATTTTGGCAAATGATTCCAAGCCCTATTTTCTGAAATTTAAGGTGTTGTGGGCAAAGCATTAGATGAATGCATTTGTTCAATGCTTGCAATCCTTCAAACAATGGTAAAAATAGGCCTTGGAATGCATAATTTAGAAAATTAGGTGCTTAATTAGGTCCAATAAATTAGGGGGACAAAACATAATGTGAAATTGTTAAGGGTGAAAATTTTCTACACTAAAATTATAACAAATTGATTCTAAGCATTGACTAGAAAAGGAAATGTTTATACATAGAATATATATGTATATATATATATGCATGTGAGAAATATATAACTGAGTATATTTATCTGTAGTATATTATTTAATCTCTTTTAGAATTATATATAACAACAAAGAAGAAATATATTACCTATTGTGATAAGTTGAATAAATTATTTTATTATACACAAGAAAATAAGTTTGCAAATTGATATATACATATATAGAGATAAATATAAATATATATGTGTATATATAGAGTGTGGAAAGAATATTATGTGTATATATTTACAATTTATAAGATAAGCTTGAAACCTATTATGTTATGTTGACTCAAAGTTCAATCAAATTTATATTCAGAGATGTTGAAAGATTATAAATACTATAAAAATGTGCTTATTCTTGTAAAATAATTTGGAAGTATATATCGTATATTTATCAGTATTATTAAATATGTTCTTTTGTATGAATAATTAAGAGGAAAACATAGAGAAATCATATTTACTTAAACAAGAATTTTTTTTCTTATTGGTGAATAATACTTTTATTTTACTTATATCTTGAGTTGACAAGAACTTATGAGAAAGACAAGGTTTCTAGAGTTACTGTCATTGTTTGAAAACCAATAACTTGTAAGTATCCAAAACTTATGAACAAGTGGCAGTATCCAAGCTCTGAGATATTGTGAGAACTTATAAGTTTTGCATACTCTTATAAATGAATGCAAAACTTATGAACAAGTGGAAGTATCCAAGCTCTAAGATATTGTGAGTATGCAATACGAGTGTTCATTGTTAGGAAAATATTTCCACTACCTTAGTCATTTACCAACCATAGTAAGTTATACATTTTTATTTTAAATCCTTATAAAAAGTTAGATAAAAAGTTGAACAAGTCAACCATGTGTTAAACCTTCGGTGAAAGGTTGTTTCCAAGTCGAGTTAGAGGTGTGTGAACTCATGACTACATTTCCTATGGAAGTGATTGTTTTATTTCAAACTTTGGCCAAAGTAATGCAAAATTATTTGCTTGCATTTGTTAGTACGCAATGTTCTAGATTGCATATCTAGTCAGATTAGTCATACTTAGTTAGAAGTTGTCTAAAAGTGGTATGGTTGATTGGTTATGTAGGACACAACACTAGGACTCGGATGAAATTTATTTATCAGTTCCTTTATCTATACTCTTTATGAAGGGTAGGGCCACTTCCAATTGGAAGGTGTGTAGGAGACCGTCGATATGTGGTTGGAGGTAAAGAACTTGGGTGATGCTCTCCCTCTACAAATAAAAATTTTGAGGCTTGTGAGATAAATATAGATTTCTAGATATGGAAGACTCGACCTTGTAACACATACTATGTATTGTAATCATGTTTGCTTAAAATGTGATTCTTCCATGTATTGTAAAAGGAAAGATTTAACTTGTTTCTTATAAAAATGTAATTATTGTATTATAAATCCAAAGTTGTAGAATTCATTTATTTATTGATCATGTTCAACATATGTTATATAAAAGTAAAAAAAATATTAACCATTTTTAAAATGTGATTATTACTTCTATGGTAATTCATAAAGTATTTATTATGTAAATAGTTGAGTATGTTACATATGGTATGAGAGCTACTAGGGTCAACACATGGACCTATGAGCTCATTACAAAAAAATTCTCAAACATTACTAGTTAGGTAATGTTTGAAGGTGTTCTTGTGCTAGAATGGAAGGAAGAAGAACAAGGAAAATTGCAAGAAAATTTGTACCCAAGAACTTTCCCAAACTAGTGGCCAAAAAGGAGTCATATTTGGAGGTAAAACTCCTAGAGAATATCAACTACTTAGGGGGTGCATGGGTTTCTTACTTTGAAACTCTTGTTGAAATGCTTAAGTATATACATTTGGAGAGGAAACAACATATTAAAGTGACAAAGAAGACCATAGTACCTACCCCTTTTGTTAAACTGAATAAGCCATCTACACATTGGGATATGCCTTTCGGTTGTGGTCATGATGCACCCAAAATAAGAAAGGAGGTGATGGAGGGTTACCTACATGTACACCCACCCTCCAATTTTGTCCTAGTAGATTCTGAGGGTGAAAAAGAACTCAAAGAAATACCTTTATCTAATAGTGACATGTAGTTGCACATAGTTTTAAAAAAAATGTATTAAATAAGGATGTATTATGAATCCATTGAATAATAATATAATAATTTTTTTCTATTTTTCCAAATATGTGTATTGGATTAGATAATGTTATAAATTTTGATTACTGTTTAAAGTGCAATGTTAAAGATTAGAGGATCTAATTAAACACTTAAAATGAACTTTAGGTGTGAAGTAAAAAGCAAACATGGTGTGAACACAAATTAACCCAAGGGGAATTCAAGAGGCATCAAACCCTTTTGAAAATCCAATGGGTAAATTGGATCAAATTTTAGCCATTTTGAATGAAACAAAGGAAAGAATTGGTATCTTAGAGTAGGAAGTTATGGGCCAAAGTAAGCCAAAAAGAGGAAATAAGGCATCTCAGGAAGGGGAAGATGAAAATAGGCATGATTGTACCACCCAAAGCAGGCGAGGTTGAAAATAGTTATGATTCAAGAACTAATAATGAAAGGAAGAAACAATTAGATCTTGAGTTATCAAGAGATATGAAAAAGGTAATGCCACCTAAATTCGATGGCACCATGAGTAGTGATGCAACAAAATCCTAGCTCACATAGATGGAAAAGTATTTCAAGATAAGAAATTACTCTGAAGTGACTAAGGTAATTTGGGGTGCCTACCAACTAGTAGGAGAAGCATCCACTTGGTGGATGAATAAAAAGATGGATTTGGGGTTAAGCTCTTTAAGCTTAACTTGGGACCAGTTTGTAGTCATCTTTACACAAAGGTGGTTATCACAAATTTTCTTTGACCAAAAGCTTACAAACTTTCATAGTTTTATATAAGGAGACTTGTCTGTGGTTTAGTACTGGGAAAATTTTACACATCTCTTGAAGTTTGTACCCTAGTACCAAAAGGATGAAAGATTCAGAATTATAAAATTCATCATGGGGTTGAATGGTCAGATAGGAGGAGAAGTTGATGTTCATGGTCCAACAATAATGGAACAACTATTTGAGAAAGCTATTAAGCAAGAGAAAAAACTATAGTCCATCTCCACCTATCGTGAGAAGAATCGTAAGTACAATTGGTCATAGTCTTCCCAATATTTTAAAAAGAGGAATGATAAGAAGGAAGCTATGAGGAAAAAGTATAAGGGATTCATGAATAATGGAAATGATCCCAAGAATGAGAAGAAAAATAACAATAATTCTAGGAGGAATGGAGATAATTCAAGAAAACCTTTTGAAAGGCGAGGACGTCTTGGAGGATGTTTCTCTTATGGAGGTGATCATTATTTGAACCAATTCTTGAACAAGAATCAAGGAGCTTAGCATTGAGAAAATCCATTACCCACCCAACAAGCAACCTTCTAGCAAAGGATCCATGCAGCTTTGGATAATTGGCAATCAGAGTACCAAATTACTCCTATTGAAACAATAGGTACATTGTTTGGAGTTCCTATTTCAATTTTGATTGATATTGGTGCAACATAAATTTTTATTGCACCAAGAGTGTTAAATAAATTTCTTAGAAGATTTGGATTTATGGAAAAACCCTAGTCAATTGAGTATGCTAACCAAACAAAATCTTAGGTAGAGCAATGTCTATTTGAAGCTAGAGTTAACCTTCCAAGCTTTTCAACTAAGGTGAACCTATACGTAGCACTTTTAGGTTCCTATGATGTTGCCTTAGAAATAAATTATTTGTGGAGGCATAGGGAAAAGGTAGATTGGTTTGCACAAATAGTGAAGTGTCTAGATGACCTAGGAAACAAGGTCTTTCTTCAAGGCACTCCAAGAGAAGTTAAGATAAGACAAATCTCTACCATGCAGTTCTAAAGGGCCAAGCAAAAAGGGTGTCAACTCTTCACAGTCAAGATGGAGGAGTTAAAAGAACTCAAGGAGATTATATTCCAAGATGACCTAATATATTGTGAGTCTCAAAAACTCCAAGGAATAAAAGAAGAATATCTTCAAGATCAAAGAGAACCTGCTATGGAGAACTACCCTTTTCTTCAAGATTTTTAGGATGTTTTACCAAATGAACCCCCTGGATTACCCCTAAAAAGAGATTTTGATTTCTCCATTGATATAATTCCTGGTTTAGAACCAATTTTAAAAGCACCATACCGTATGACCACTATGGAATTGATGGAACTAAAGGCTAAATTGAAAGAGCTATTGTCTAAAGGGTTGACTAGACCCAATGTTTCACCCTAGCAAGCACCAATAATCTTTGTTAAAAATAAGGATGGTACTTTGCACTTATGCATATATTTTCGCATGCTTAATAAGGAAATGATAAAGAATAAATATATTTTAACACATATTGATGATTTTTTTTATCAAATGTATGGAGCAACAGTATTCTCTAAGATCGATCTACAATTTGGATATCATTCGTTAAGGTTGAAAGAAGAATATATTCACAAAAAAACTTTTAAAATAAGGTATGAGCACTATGAATTCACTAGATCTTACCTTTTGGATTGATAAATACCCCAACACCATTCATGAATTTGATGAATTGTGTCTTCAAACATTGTCTGGATAGATTTGTTATGGTATTTTTAGATAACATTCTTATATATTATAAGAACGAGGAGGAACATTTCTAACACCTATAGTTTGTTCTACAATTCCTGAGAGAAAAATTGTATGGGAAACTTTTTAAATGTACGTTCTTTCAAAAAATTACAATATTTGGGTCATGTAATTTCAGCAAAAGGAATTGCAATAGATCCGTAGATCAAAGCCATTCTTGAATGGCCAACACTGAAAAATGTGCATGAAGTGTGTAGTTTTATGGGATAAGAAAGCTACTATAGAAAGTTTGTGTCAAAATTTTCTAGAATCATTCACCCTATCACTTCTCTGCAAAGAAAAGGAAAATGTTTTGACTGGTCATAAAAATATGAGGAGGCATTCGATCAAATTAAAGAGAAGTTAATATCAAAAGTTCCTAATCTAGAAGACTAGTTTGTAGGAATCATTGATGCTTCAAGAGAAGGATTAGTTGGAGTAATTATGCAAGAATGAAAAGTTATAGCCTATGACTCGAGGAAGTTAATATCATATGAGCATAATTATGCTCCTCGTGATCTTGAATTGGCGGTGATTGTTCATGCTTTGCAAATGTGGCGACATTATTTGCTAGGAAATCCTTTTGAGCTTAATTCAGACCATCAAGGTCTTAAGTACTTATTCTCCCAACCTCATCTCAATATTCAACAAAAAAGATGGTTGGAGTTTATATTTGACTACGATTTTGAGTTAAGTTCTATCAAGGGAAAAGAAAATTGAGTAGCAGATGCTTTGAGTCAGAGAAGAAACATTACATTAATGGTCTCTATTCATTCATATTTTAAAGCCAATTTTTTATAAAAGTCTATGGGAGATGAGTATTATGAGAAAGTTAAGCAAACTCTCCCAATCAATCCTTAAGATTTGAGGTATAATGGATTCTATTTTGAACCAAATGGACTTTTAAGTTTCAAGGGAAGAATGTATGTTCCAAACTCTAACGAGTTAAGAAATCTTGTGTGGAAAGAGGCTCATTCTGCATAATATTTAGGACAACAGAGAGTGACAAAAATCCTAGCTAGGATGTAAAACTGCTTTACTTCTGGAAAGGAATGAACAATGGTGTTGCAATATTTATAGCACAATGTCTAGAATTCCAAAGAGTGAAGGCCAAGCATCACCTACCAGGACTTCTATATCCTCATGAAATTCTTGAGTGGAAATGACAAGCCATTAGTATGGACTTTGTGCAAGGTCTTCTTATGTCACAAAATAGGCATAATGCTATTTTAGTAGTGATAGATAGACTCACCAAGGTAGCTCATTTTATACTTGGGAATCTAACAAATTGAGCATCGGTAATAGCTCATAATTTTTTCCAAGAATGGTTTAGATTGCATGGAGTTCTTGAGAAGATCAGCTTAGATAGGGATGCACGCATGACATCAAGGTTTTGGAAAAACTTATTTTCTTTACTTGGAACTCAACTCACTATAAGCTCAGCCTATCACCCTCAGAGATATTGTCAGAAAAAAAAGGGTAAACCAAGTTCTTGAAGATTTTTTTAAGGATGTATTGCATGGACTAATAATACAAGTGGGAAGACTATCTTACACTTATGGAATTTGCATACAATAAATCCTATTATTGTACAATAAAAGTGGTCTAATTTGAAGTATTATACGAAAGAAAGTTCCAAACTCCTATAAGCTAGGATAAGCTACAAGATAGGATAAACCTTAAACCAGAAATGCTATTAGAAATGGAGGAGAAAATCAAGTTGATTAGGAAAATATTGGTGGAAGAAAATGATAGACAAAAAAGTTATGATGATGCTAAGCGTACACCAAGAAAATTCTCAGTGGGAGAAAAATTACTTTTGAGGGTAAAACCTCTAAAGAGTTTCATAAAGTTTGGAAAGTCATCCAAACTAGATCCTAGATTTGTGGGTCCCTTTGAAGTTCTCGAAGTGATTAACTCAATTGCCTATAGAATCGCTCTACCTCCATCTTTTTCTTAGATGCATAATATGTTTCATGTTTCATATCTTAAGAAGTATATGACTAGTTTTAATCATATACTTGACTGGATTGCACTACAAGTACAGAATCCAAGAGTGGTAATGATCAAGCCTCTCAAGGTGCTCGAAGTATGCAAGCTTTGCTTGCGTAATAGAGAGGTTACTTGGTGCAAGGTCTAGTAGGACTAGTATGCAGAAGATAATGTTACTTGAGAGGA
Organism: Sequoia sempervirens; assembly: GCA_007258455.2. Classification (NCBI taxonomy): domain Eukaryota; kingdom Viridiplantae; phylum Streptophyta; class Pinopsida; order Cupressales; family Cupressaceae; genus Sequoia; species Sequoia sempervirens. Next base: position 50,004 of record VDFB02013193.1, on the reverse strand, counting down.
TTGCAATGAATTTTATTAGAAGTTTCATCATTTATTTATTGCTTTCTAATAGCTAAAAAAACTTGTTTTATGATCTTCTTATGATACACTAAATCACCAATGACGATGATCCTTATGAGGGGAGATATGTTACACCCCAAATTTTGATTTGTAATTAATTTAAAATTTTATGTTAAAAATATGTTTTTGACATTAGGGGATGATTATTTAATAAATGATATTTGATTAAATTATAATGTAATGCAATATGTTTCGATTTTAGTGATTATTATCTTTAATCAATGATTATTATGTCATGACTAATAACAGAATAACTTTGTTATTGGTTTTTAAGTTGAATGTAAGATCATATTTTACCCTCCTAGAGGGAGAGGGAGAATATCACCAAAGAGAAGAGTATAGACATGGGTAAATAAACAAGTGATTTCAATTGAGTTGAGCACACAATCATGTAGGATTTTGCATCAAATCAAGGTAAGTAACCTCAGTATTGTCATTGAGTTTATTTTTTGATGTTTCAAGCGTGGTTGAGTCATAAGAATATGCTTAAATCAATATAGTCCTTGGCCTTGTCTTTCATAATTAAAAAGGTGATATATATAGATATTGTCTCATTATCATTTTTATATTTTACCTATATTATCAATAAATATTTGTTTGATTAAATTATTTAAATTAATTTTAAAAAGAAAAGAAAATACAAATATATATATATATATATATATATATATACGTGATATATATATATATACATGAATATAGGGAGAACAAATAAATAAACATATATGTATATATACATATATTTTCATGTTAATAAATACATAAATATATATATTATATTGCTTTGGGTGTTTTAAAAATCAACGGCTTGTTGGAAAGAAGCCATGATAGATGAGTAGTTGTTAGCATACTTATAAATGTATATAATGGAAAGTAAATAAGATAAAAGTATTTTAACACCTGTGTGAGGCTAAATCCTCCAATATAGGTAATATTGTTGCCTTAATAACATGCTATAAATGCTTGTGAGGCATAATATGGGTGCACATAAAGTTTTAGTTTGGAATTAATAATGAGCACTAGTTATGGGTATGGGTTGTAGCTTAAGAAAGGATTTTTGTTGTTTATTATTCATTCTTCTTAGGGAAGAATGAAGAAGCATTGGTCTGAAAGAGATAAAGAGTCTTGTTGTAGAGCACATACACCGTAAACATAATATATGGGCAAACCTATATAGTTTCAAATGGGGATATTATGTATTTTCGTTAGTTGTGGTTTCTATGAAGAATATATAAGCAAAATTAGAGTTTTAGATAGTAGAAAGTCATGATTACATAGAAGAAATATGTTACCTGTTGTGATAAGTTGAATAAATTATTTTATTATACACAGGAAAATAAGTTTGCAAACTGATATATGTATATATATGTCATGATTACATAGAAGAAATATGTTACCTATTGTGATAAGTTGAATAAATTATTTTATTATACATAGGAAAATAAGTTTGCAAAATGATATATATATATATAGATAAATATAAATGTATATATGTATTGTTGGCAACTCAAGGGCAGAAAATTGAGAGGAGGGGTGAATCAATTGTCACCGAATTTCAAACTTATTCAACTTATTAACCTTATTCTCAGATCTGATCGTTAATCATGAAATCATAAATGAACAACACATCAGAAGCACACATAACACCAAGATTTTTTTATGTGGAAACCCTGTTAGGGTAAAAACCACGGTGGAGGTCAGTCCACAAGATTATACCTTGTTAAAAGTATAAGAAAATATGAATGGGGAATGCACATGCATTGAGGCACACTGCCTATAACTCACTGCTCAATTACAAAGGAAGACACATTTTCTTACAAAAAGGTTCTGATTAAATCCATCAAACTTTGAACTAAGAAAATAGCATCTGCTAATGCCTGGTTACAGTTTCGGTTAAGCACATGAGAACTTCTTCACTCTTCTTCACTCTTTGCTCTGCCTTCGAATGATCTAAACAATATTCACACACAAGGCTCACACACTTCACACTTGCACACTCCAGCACACTTCCAAATGATAAAAAAATCACTTATATATATCCACAACAAGAAATTACATCGCTATAAGTTGGCTCCAAAGAAATAATAAAATGAATACAAACAGTTGGCTCAGATCAAATAAAGATTAATCATGTGAATCAGCCAAGGTTGGCCACAACATAGTGAAGACTGAAAGTAACATCCTTGAACATGAACCACTTTAATTAATTACTCCTCGAAGATCCACAACACACTTCAACACCTTGTCGGCCAAGAACATGAAAAACATGAACACGCAAGAAAAAATATTGGATCATGAGCACAACGATCAATGTAGATGTGCAACACAAATAGAGAATGAGCTAGAAACATCCACAAGCATCGTGAAACACTAAAGAAGCATCTGCAACAATTGAACTTACTGAAATCACATGATCTTCATTCAAAAACACAAACTGAAGTAATAGAAAAACTGTTAGAATACAAATCTCCATAACTTGATCAAATCTTCACGCGGATCTCTAAAACTTGACATGGATAGACTAGATATACTCAAAAAGAAACCCTTTAGTCCACAACCTCTGAACAACAACGTACTGATCACACCGACAAAAGGAACTTCACTTCACCACTGACAACCTATAGCACTTCTTATTACAATTTTCTCAATATCCTCGACATATACAACTTCTAATGCAACAATGCTAATAGTGTTGACATCAATGAAAACCGCATATCGAAAACACACCACAACATCCAAAAATATCCCCCTTTTGCATTGATGGAAACACATGATGTGAAAAATACCATCAACACAACTACACTTACTCCTCCGTAGGTTCTAACTCTTCTCTCCTCAATTCTTCTCCCCACAAAGATTTTTCACATGATTCTTCTCCCCCTTTGACATCAATGACAAATATCTCTTCTATACAAGCTCTGAACCACATATCTAAACACTTGAACATTTGAACATCTGACTACTCCCCTTAAGGAGCAGCAACTACAACATCAATCTGGATCAAAATGTGATCATGAACGAATTGATGCAAATCAATGCATCCTTAGTTCTTATTAGGAGGGGTAATCACCCCTAACTTCCCTCTGAGATACTCAAAAGTATCCTTAGGCAATGGCTTGGTAAATATGTCTGCAATATGCTCCTTAGTAGGCACATACTCCAATCTGACTTCCTTTTCACTTACTTTCTCTCTCAAAAAGTGAAACTTGATAGATATATGCTTGGTCTTGGAATGCAACACCAGATTCTTAGAAATGTTAATAGCACTTGATTTATCACAGAATATAACAATAGGCTCATCATACACAAGTCTGATAGCCTTCAACATCTGCTTCATCCATAGTCCTTGAGTACAATTATTAGCAGCAACAATGTATTCTGCCTTTGCAGTAGATAAAGAAATAACATTTTGCTTTTTGCTTAACCATGAAATCAACTTCATTCCCAAGAAAAGTACTCCACCACTAGTACTTTTCCTATCATTCACATCTCCTACCCAATCAGCATCAGTAAAGGCACTCAAAGTAAGATCATCATCTTTAAGATACCATAGACCAAAATCAATTGTCCCCTTCAAGTATCTGAAAATCCTCTTCACAGTAGTCACATGAGATTCTTTAGGATCGGCTTGAAATCTTGCAACAATACATACAACATTCATGATATCAGGCCTAGTTTGATTCAAATACAACAATCCACTAACCATTGATCTGTATGTAGTCTGATTTTCCTTCGGAGAATCATCATCAGTTGTCAACTTGCATCTAGTCACCATGGGTGTACCAATTGGCTTTGAATCTTCCATACCAAATATCTTCATCAATTCTTTCACATACTTGGACTAAGATATAAAGATCCTTTTATCCAACTGAGTTATTTTCAATCCCAAGAAGAATTTCATCTCTCCAATCATTGACATCTCAAACTCATTCTGCATCTCATCAACAAACTTCATGCATAAGCTATCATCTCCTCCAAATATGATATCATCAACAAAAACTTCCACAATCAAATATTTATCATCATTCTTGAAATACAGATTATTATCAACAGTACCTTTGTTAAATCCAAGCTTCACCAAGTACTTATCCAATCTGGCATGCAATGCTCTAGGGGCTTGTTTGAGTCCATACAATGCTTTCTTCAATTGACAAACCATATCTTCTTGATCAATCAACTGGAATCCATCTGGTTGTTCAACATACACCTCTTCTTCCAATTCACCATTTAGAAAAGTTGACTTGACATCCATTTGATAAACTTTGTAGTCTTTGTAAGCAACATAAGCAAGAAATAATCTCATAGCTTCAATTCTAGCAACAAGGGCAAAGGTTTCTTCAAAATCAATACCTTCCATCTATGAATATCCCTTACATACTAGTCTTGCTTTGTTTCTAACCACTTCACCTTGTTCATTCAGTTTGTTTCTAAAGGCCCATTTAGTTCCAATTACATTCTTATCCTTAGGTCTGGGAACAAGAATCCATGTATCATTCTTTTCAATTTGTTGTCATTCCTCTTTCATTGCTTCAACCCAATGTTCATCTTTGCATGCTTCATTCACATTGTTAGGCTCAATCTTTGAAATCAAACAATATTCTTCTGCAATCTTTCTCCTAGTCTCGACACCTTTGTTCTTATCACCTATGATCTAATTCTCTGAATGATTCAACCTTACATACCTCGAAGTCTTCTTAGAATGTTCTTCAACTTTAGGCTCTTTTGATCTATCTTCTATTCTTCCACCAGTTTCTCCTTCCTCTTGATTTTCTTGATTCACCAGAATGATTTGGACTTGACTTGAAGTTTGACGTTTGTTTGTATTGACATTCTGATCATTAGAATCATATCCAAAGGTTCTGGATAGTACACCAAAGTCTTCATCAACCTTAACATTTGCGCTTTCAACCATTTTCTTCAATCTCTTATTGTAACACCGATAGGCCTTACTTTTAGTAGCATAACCCAAAAAGATTCCTTCATCACTCCTAGCATCAAACTTTCCTATATCTTCATTTTGTTTGATATAACACTTGCTTCCAAAGATCTTGAAATATCTAATAGTAGGATTTTGACCAGTCCATAGCTCAAAAGGAGTCTTGCTAGTATCACCTTTGATTTGTACCCAGTTAAGTGTGTATACAATAGTACTCATAGCTTCTCTCCAGTAGATATGAGGTACATTTCCTTCCAACATCATGGTTCTAGCAGCATCTAGAACTGTTTTGTTCTTCCTTTCCACAACTTCATTTTGTCGAGGGGTTCGTGGTGCAAATAATTGTCTCTTTATTCCATGTTCTTTACAAAAACAATTAAACTCACTGGAAGTGAATTCACCACCTCTATCTAATCTCAAACACTTAATCTTCATACTTGTCTTTGTCTCAACCATAGCCTTAAATATCTTGAACTTTTCCAAAGCTTCAGATTTCTCCCTTAAGAAAGTAGCCCACATCATCCTTGAATAGTCATCAATAAGCAACATGAAATACTTGTATCCTTGTAAACTTCTAGTTCTAGCAGGACCACACAAATCAATATGCACAAGATCCAACAATCCATTTGAATTTTGTTGTTTACTTCAAAATGAAATTCTTGTTTTCTTTCCTAACTAACATTCTTTGCATATGGAATTAGTAGGTTTCATCAGCGTAGGAAGATCTCTCACAGCCTTAGTAGAACTTATCTTGACAATATTATCAAAGTTAACATGACACATTCTCCTATGCCACAACTAGCTCTCATCAATTTGAGCAATCAAACAACTTTTACTAGCAACAGTCAAGTGAAAAATATTATCTTTTGTTTTTGTACCTGATGCAATCACATTTCCAAAATTTCCCAATATTTTGCACTTACCATCCATGAACTAAAGATTGTATCCCTTATCAACCATCTATCAAACACTTAAAATATTATGCTTCAAACCTTCAACATACAAGACATCATCAGTATTATGCTTACCATCAAGAGAAATGCATCCTCTTCCATGGATCACATTAACTGTATTATCACCAAATCTCACAACACCACCATCATACTTTTCCAAACTCACAAACTTACTTTTTATCTCATGTCATATGATGAAAACAACCACTGTGAATTACCCATTCATCTTTCTCTTCAACTCGAGCAGCTAGGGCTTTCTCCACATTTGTACAACTAGCAGATTCAGTAGACACAGGATTATTTTCCTTGATAGCAATAAACACAAATTCATCTTCACTTGCATTTCCTTTGTCAAATTCATCATCTACCACACCTTCATCAGCAACATAGTAACACTTCTTTTGGAATTTAGGCTTGTTAAATCTTGGCTTGGAAACTCTCTTAGGGCACCTTGATGCAAAATGGCCTATCTTATTGCAAGAGAAACATTTAATAGGAAACTTCCCCTTATACTTATCTTGTCCTTTGGCTTCTCTTTTCACAATCAATGCTTCAAGTTCTTCAAGCTCTCTTTCTTCTTCATCGAGCTATTTCATTTCATCCTCATACTTGAATGTCTTTCTTGATGAACATTCACCCGGATCATATCTTAGTTTATCTCTTCCAAAAGTAGTGGCCTTGAATGCAGATTCAACATTAGGAAGGGCATCACCAAATTCACTCAACTCAAAAGCAGTAAGCTTACCAATCAACATATCTCTGGTAACATTTGTCATAGTTCAGAGCTCTTCGATAGCACTAGCCTTGAATTTGTAAGAATCAGGTAAGGATCTAAGCACTTTAGCAACAATCTTTGATTCGTCTATCTGTCCACCAGCACATATGATACCACACACAAGTTCATTCACTCTTTGCATGAAATTAGTAACATTTTCATCATCACCCATATTCAAATTTTCATATTTCCCTTTCAGACTTTGTAGCTTAGCAATCTTCACATTAGCATCACCTTCATACAAGGTCTCCAACTTTTTCCAAATCTCATAAGCAGTCTTTAGATCCATCGCATTTGTCATCTTAGTATCAGTCAAAGCACTCAACAACGCCTCCTTAGCCCTGATATTATACTCAGCATCCCTGATCTCAGCAGAAGTAGTGGGACCATTTTGTAGAATAACATATATATTTTTTGTAATGCTCCAGTAGGGTTCACCAATACATCTCAGATGACACTCCATCCAAGTCTTCCACAAAGAATAATTTGTTTCATCAAATCTAGGACTATCCTTCTTATAAGTTGTCATCCTGGATCACCTCAAGCTGTAAAACTTCTTCCAAGGAACCTGCTCTGATACCAATTGTTGGCAACTCAAGGGCAGACAACTGAGAGGGGGGTGAATCAATTGTCACCAAATTTCAAACTTATTCAACTTATTAACCTTATTCTTATATCTGATCATTAATCATGAAAGCATAAATGAACAAAACATCAAAAGCACACATAACACCAAGATTTTTTTATGTGGAAACCCTGTTAGGGGAAAAACCATGGTGGAGGTCAATCCACAAGATTATACCCTGTTAAAAGTATAAGAAAATATGAATAGGGAATGCACCTTCATTTAGGCACATTGCCTAGATCTCACTGCTCAATTACAAAGGAAGACACATTGTCTTACAGAAAGGTTCTGATTAAATCCATCAGACTTTGAACTAAGAAAATAGCATATGCTAATGCCTGGTTATAGTTTCGGTTAATCACATGAAAACTTCTTCACCCTTATTCACTCTCTACTCTACCTTCGAATGATCTGAACAATATTCACACACTTCACACTTGCACACTCCAGCACACTTCCAAATGATAAAACAATCACTTATATATATCCGCAACAAGAAATGACATCACTATAAGTCAGCTCCAAAGAAATAATAAAATGAATACAAACAGTTAGCTCAGATCAAATAAAGATTAATCATGTGAATCAACCAAGGTCAGCCACAATATAGTGAAGACCGAAAATAACATCCTCAAACACGAACCACTTTAATTAATTACTCCTCGAAGATCCACAACACGCTTCAACACCTTGTCGGCCAAGAACATGAAAAACATGAACATGCAAGAGAAAATCTCGGATCACGAGCACAACGATCAATGCAGATGTGTAACATAGATAGAGCATGAACTAGAAACATCCACAAGCATCATGAAACACCAGAGAAGCATCCACAACAACTGAACTTACTGAAATCACATGATCTTCATTCAGGAACACAAGCTGAAGTAATAGAAAAACTGTTAGAATACAAATCTCCATAACTTGATCAAATCTTCATGCGGATCTTTGAAAATTGACATGGATAGACTAGATATACTTAACAAGAAACCCTTTAGTCCACAACCTCTGAACTACAACGTATTGATCACACCAATAGAAAGAACTTCACTTCACCACTGACAACCTGTAGCACTTCTTATTACAATTTTCTCAATATCCTCGACATATACAACTTCTATTGCAACAATGCTAATAGTGTTGACATTAATGACAACCACATATCAGCAACACACCACAACATCCAACATGTATATATATACATATATATAGAGTGTGGAAAGAATATTCTGTATATATATTATAGTTTAGGAAATTGTATACCTATACAGTTTCACACTATATGTTTGGGTCCCTTAATTTATTGGATTAATTAAGCTTCTAATTTTCCAAATTATGTGTTCCAAAGCCTTATTTTTCCTATTTTCTGAAATGAGAACCAACATTAAATAAATGCAATTAATAATTAAATCACCATGGAATATTTGTGTCTTGAACTTATAGACCAGGACCCATGGTCACCTTTAAGTGCTAGGACCCATTTTAAAATATGTTTTTGGTGACATTTTATGATTCAAATTCAACTTGCAATTGTTGGCTTTTGGAATCTAATTTTAGGAAATTAGATAAACACCTAGATAAATACATAGTCTTTTATCATTTGAAATTGAACAAGATTTAACATACATTATCTAACAAGATCTAACATACATTATCAAGAGTTCATAAGAGAAAATATTATTGTCAAGAGCATTCAAGAGAAAATTTATCAATCATTTGTTATAGCAATCAAGATCCTAACATCATGTCCAAGTTTATTTGTGTTCATGTTATCTTGTGAAGGCTAATATGCATTGTTGATCCTAAAGCATCCAAGAATTTTAAGCATCCAAATCAATCAAGCAAAGCAAGATCAAATTCCTTTGGAGATATGTGTTTGACTTTAATCCTCTAAGGGAAGCCATTGAAGGGTGGTGAGTTGTAGCAAGCATTGTTCATTCATCATTTCCTTCCTTTTTCATTAGCTTTCTATTAAGGTTTAATTACCAAACTTGGGGTTTGACCAAAGCAAACTCCCATACAAACAAACAAAAAATCCTTTTTGTGTATGTGCAGATTATAGGTTGATGAAGAATTGAAGAGATCTTGAAGGAGCAATTTTGTATTGTTGCATTTGTTGTCATCATTGTTCTCAAGTCATAAAAACTAAGTTACAAAATATATTTCCAACATTCTGACAGTGGGACCTATGTCAAATGGAAGCTTAGATCTTGTATCGAAGAACACTAGAAGTTGGTCAAAACCCCTGTACAAAGACCCATTCACCAATTGTGAATGATTCCTTGTAGGAACCTCAAAACCATTCTTTTTGAGCATGTATGTTTTCCTCTGCACTTCCCAAATCCACTAGTAAACTGTTGTTTATGTCTGTCAATTTTTGGGATCTTGCATTTTTAATATTCAGGCATATAAGATCAATAGTTTAATCATTCCAAAATATTTTTAATCAATTCCAATCCCCTAATAGATGTAGATCTAGGTCTGATTGGCTCACCTTCAGGTCTAAAATTCAATCTCCTGCACCTTGTGATCTATATCTCAATGAAATTTATAAAAATGTGGAAATGGCCCTAGGTTATGGACACTAATCTTAGAGTCACCACATTTTTATGTTTTATTTTGATGAGCATGACATTCTTGCATTGTATACCTTATGAAAATTGGAAGTCTTTTAAACCCTAGATCTAGGTTTTGCATTACATTGTTTTGCATTTTTGCATTTAGGGTTTCATTTTTGCATTTTAAAAGCATAAAAAAGTAAAAAAAAAATTGTATTCCATATTTCATTATAGGTTGCATTAAGGTTGGTTTCAACCATATTTAAATCAAATATATATTCATATTGCATTCATCAAGTGATTAAAATATGAAATTATTCATTGCATGTTCATTGCATCTTTCATTTTAATCCAAAATCAATTGAAAAAATTGGATAGTTTTGTTTTAGATTTTCATCAAATCAAAATATTACATCTTAAAATTAGTCAAATATTTCATTTTGCACCTAAAATTTGCATTCAAAACTTGTCAACACATTCTCACCTTTGTTCCACACTTGCATCTTGCATTACATTATCTTAAATTGACCAAAAATTGGAAAAACAATCATTCATTAACCTATTTGCAAACAAAAATAGTAATCTTAAATAGCAACCTACACATTCAATTTTTCAATTTTTAGAACCCTAAACAAGGACGCATTCACCCCTGGGTAAACCTGTCCTTGTACAAGTGCTTTTGCAAGCTTTTTCATATATTGTTGTCTCTGAGTTTTCCTTATGTTTCTATTGGTAAATCTTTGTTTTGAAATATTGAAAAATGGTTATTGTATGTGCAAGAAAAGTGTCATTTTTCTTGATTTATTGCAAATTCATAGAAAACTTGTTGAATTTCAGTATTAAAATTCATTGGATTTATAGGACAATTATTTTCATTTTTTAAGCATTGCATATTTTGGATAGATTAATTCTCATTTTTGCACAAATAAAGACATGTTTCCTTTTCAAACATATGGTTTTCATAGAGTATCACATGGATTGTATAATTGTAATTCCCTACTTATGGGAATAATCTAAGGAAATGAAATAAAACCTTTGACAAACATACTAGCTATCCTCCTAATATCTCTTCCATTTGTGAGAATGTTATAGTGAAAGAGTATGCAAACATAGACAATCGTGACAACCATAGTTGTTATTCTCTAGATATCTCTCCTACTTGTGACGAAAGTATCTTAGTGTTACAAGATCCAATCATTGAGCTCATGAGAATCTTTTTTTTCACTCTCCTAATGCTTCTCCCACTTGGGAAGATATTATGCTAAAAGAAGATGATGCCACTAATACATTTATTTTGAAAGATAGTATAGATGAAGAGGATAAGGAAACCTTAGATCCCCCCTCATTAGAAAATCATCAACAAGAAGTCACATCCACTAAGGCTATGAATTCACAAGTGTCTAATAGATCTCCTTTGATTATCGGACCTCCAAAAACTCCTTTTGGACCTCCTAAGAGTCCTTTAATCATTGGACCTCCAAAGATTCCTTTTTAACCTCCTAAGAGTCCTTTAGTTATTAGACCTCCTAAACCACTTCTTATCATAGGACCACCTCAAAACAAATCAAAACCTCCAGGATATATCTTAAATTTTGCAAGGCAAGTCACTAGTAACAATGTTTCGTAGCAACCAATTTATCATACTATTGCACACATATAACACAAGTAATAATAGACAACCACAAACCATTCCTACATTGATACCACTTTCACAACCTATTTTTCTTAGTGCCCCTCGTTTACCTTTGCATAGTGGAAAGGAGTATGATCTTGTGGAACAACTTTGTAACACTCCTGCTAAGATATCCTTGTGGGATTTGATTCAAGCGTTACCTATTTACCATAGTATGCTTCAAAATGCTTTACAACAAGTGGTTATCCCTCTTAGTGTGCAACCCAATGATGTCGCAGCTTTGATTGAGAATATAAATTCACCTAACTTGGACATTGTCTTTCTTCAAAGTGAATTACCTCCATTGGAAATATAGAAATTGTAATGGAGTGAATTTGCACCCCTAAGCAAATTCCCCATTTCATCACCCCTACCTTAGAATATGTAAACCCACTGATGCAATTTAACCACTACTGCCTTGCTCCTTCCACCTGGCCATGTTGTTTTGCATCGGTGGAGGAATCTTTGTTAGGGACGTGTGCGCGCTATGTAGACGCCTGTGCACTGAATTGCATTCCAGACAAGATTCCTGCCCCTGGATTTTACATAAACATTATGTTTCCTATTGGGTGCGAAGTGTAATGTCTCTTACCTCCTTGACTGACAAATTTTGACCTTTTTACCACCCTTTTTCCAATTCAAATGTTCTAACTCTCATTCCTTCACTCTCTTGGACCCTCTCTTCACTTACTCTTGCATTCTAACTCATTTTAGCTCTTCCATTCTTGCTTCTACACCATCTCCAAACTTGGCTGCAAGCTCCTCACTTGGCTCTAGCATCATGTTCTTGTTGCCATTAAAGAATTGTTAAGCTTCATCTTCTCTACGTGGTGGAGACGCTTCTATCCTTCTACTATTGGCCTTAAGAGCTCATAGTTGAGGAGGTGATATTGCACTTTGTTGCTCACTTTGCATCATTTTTTTTACTAGATAACATATTATTGTCTTTGCTCTACTTCCTTTCTACTTTCTTTATCACTTTCTACACTTTGTGGCTACCTGGCTGTCTGTGGAGGTGGGAACAAGTCGGGGGATTGATTGAGGTAGTCCTAAAAAATAGCCCCAACATTTTTCCTGTTCCTGTGTGTGCAGGTGTTTTCGAGTGGAGCTACTTGAAGAATCAACTCGTGGATGAAAAGGTATGTCTTCTAACTCTCCTTTTCATTTCTAGCATAGTTCTTCTTAGTGTCCTTTTTGTCATATTTGTTGTCTCTATACTTTCTCATTCTTTGTCAAAGCATAAAAAATCACATAGTCAGGTATTTAGTAGGATTCCTTATGTTTTTACTTATTTTCTAGACCCCTAGTCGTACGGATGTTGACACATCCCTGAGACACCAATGTGTCATGCTAGAATTTGAGATCTGTGTTGCCATCCTCAGATAATGAGTTGTTTGGGCAGGAAGCTAAATCTTTGAAATCGACTCTTTTGACCCTATGAGCATCTGATTTTAGCAAAAGGAAATCGGTAAGCTATTTGCCCTTCCTTTTCAGCCTCAGTACCTTGTCCTTTTTTATCTATTTAGCAAACCCAGGTAGTTTAGGGTAGCCCATTCCTTGGGGCTCTCCTATGACCTAGAATCCCAAGGGTGACGGGTCCCCCTTCTCTATAGAAACGAAATGATGCTTTGATGATAGTGGTTAGCATTAACAAGATTGGCATTAAGTGTACTCTCATTGATAATGGTTCGAAACTCAATGTTTGTAGTGTAAACCTTTTGGAGAAAATTGGAGTAACACTAAAATTCAACCTGCTAAGTTTTCTATGTAAGGAAGCTAAGGTAGCGGAAAACTTCCTACACTAATCTTGAGAGGAGGATAATGAATTTTTTTAATAGATTTTTAATAGTTACAAAAAATTAAACAAAAATAAACACAAATATCCTACATACCACAACACAATGATTTATGTGGGGAAAACCCTTTCAAGAGAAAAACCCCACACTCCAAAATCCGCCCAATATATTATTCAACAATCACAAAGATTACAATATACTTGCAAAGCATGCTTCTCACAGGAGTATCACCACTCAGAGATCCAAAGACAACATGACCACTATTAGACTCTCATAATACATCACAATACACAGTCGTAATACAACACCCTCATAAAATAGGGTTACCTTCTAGGGCAAGTCAAGCTAATAAAATATTGATCGTCGGATATAAGACATAATGATGAACGATTGAGATTTACAATAATAAAGTGTGTAAAAAATTGGCTTTCAGGGGCGTTGCCCCCTGGACCCCTAGCCAGGGGGATGATCCCCTCAGACCCCTCATGGAGGGATCCCCCCACGCCCCCCCGTTGTCGTCGGTTGAACAATACCTTATTTATCAATAGTAACTTATGTAATTTCAAGGTTGAGACACATTTTTCTTAATAGTTTATTCGTGGTTTTCATAATGTGGGAAAGAAACCACTTGGTGTGATAACATTGCTTGTAAAATCTAGTATGGTTACATTGCAAACTCCCATCCATGTCATACCTCATGATCTTTCATATAATATCCTCTTGGGTAGACCATGGATTCATGAAATTAATGTGGTGCCTTCAATGTTACATCGTCTATTGAAATACATTTACAAAAACAAGGTCTATACGATAAAAGTCGATCCTAAACCTAAGAGTTGTTTACAAATTGAAACGAGAATGGAAAATCCTCTTAAAACATTGACACCACTATAAAAGTGGAACCTTTACAAAAAGAAGAAAAGGATGATTGTATTTCATATGTGACAAAGTTATTATAAGATGATTGGGGATCGTTAGATTTTACACCTACATTCATGGGAGAATACAAGGTCACACATAAATTAGGAAAAGAGAAAGAAGTTGCCATAATATCAACACAATTTAAGTTATTCAAACCATATGAATCCAAAACTTTCAGCAAAGAAGAGGAAAACACAAATTATACATCCACATATGATGAGTGTGATCATGAGAAACCACCATCTTCAAAAGAAGTGAAAAAACTTTATGGAAGGGGTTACAAACTTTTGAAACAACTTGGCTATAATGGAAAAGGATGTTGTGTTAAAGAACAAGGTATTTGTGTCACTATCGAACCTAGCATGTAAGAACAAACAAGAGGTCTTGGTTATTGTCCTTTGAAAGAAAAAAAGGTGTCAAAGAAACCTTCGCTTAATATCAATGTCATCACACAAAACACTCCTTGGAAAAATATACATCATGGTCATGATATTGCTTTATCTTCAAACACATGTTTTAGTGATGATTGGGGTTCATTAGATTTTACACCCTCCATTTTGGAAGAGTGCAAAATCTCACAATCTAAAGCTAACAAGTCTTGTGTATGTATGACACCTTGTAGTAAGCAAGACAAATCTCTATCACAAAAGAAAGGAATATCTTCTACTATTGATCAAGAGAATACTTGTTGTGGCTTCTCCAAGCCCGCTTGATATCTCTCCGTCCAAAAACATGAAAGAAATTCTACAAAAAAATCTCATTTTGTGCATATCATCGAGTGCATGGTCATTCAACCAATGAATTTCAGGCCTTGAGTAACAAAATTCAACATCTTAATGATTGTGGTGCTCTTCCTTGTGTTGATGCACCTACTTCCTATAATTGATAATGATTTTCATCCTATCATGTTGCTGATAACTATGTGGCCTTGGTAGCTTTATGTGTTTTGCTCATTTTGATTCATGATGGTACAATATTAAGTGCAACCATATTTTTTACAGCAGCAACATGATAGTCCTTGGTGTGGTTATCCTCATGTCTATGCTTGGGGGGAAAGGATAACTAGTTTTGGGAGGTGTGCATTCTTTTCAAGGATCCCCTCTTCCCCTCTTTCTCCTTAAAATACCAACATAGCAAGTATGTTGACATTTTAAGGGGGGTATATAGTCCCCCGCTCATTGTTTGCATGCTCCCTTCTTAGTGATGATAGCATACATCTCCCAGGAAGTGTGACCTTTTTGTTCAAAGTGTAACTTTCTTGATATATGTGATGTGTCTTCTTTGTGGTGACATTTGGCTTGATGTTCTACAAGAGTGTGACATTTCTTGGCATATGATTTTGTCCTTGGTGGCAATGTTGTGACTAGCATTTCCTAAGGCATGATATTTTATTTCTCAACTAGTCCTCTCTTGGTGGTAATGTCAAGTGTGATGTTCCCTAAGGTGTGACCTTTAATGCATTAAGTAAACCCCCTTTTATTATCTTAATTATTTACCTTTTTTTGAGTTCAAACCTTGTCATATATTCCACAAGTGTCTAGCATAATGCAAATTTCTAGCTTTGTGAATCAATTTTGTTTCATGAGTGTCTAGCATAATACAACTTGATAGCCTTGTGAAGCATTGATCATTTTGTTGCACCTTATCAAAGTTATCAGGGAGTATAAATTTTGGTATGGTTGAAGTATGGGTGCACATTTTGTGATGACTTTTCCCATCTACCACATTTTTGTGGGTACACACCTTGTGATGACTTAAGTGTGTGTTTCTCATCTTTTTGTCTTTGGGGATCACCTAGTGTATATCAAACTATGCTAACCCTTGTGAGCATATTTTATGGATGTATAATAATACAACTTGCTAGTCCATCCTTTATTTTTCCTTTTTTTCATTAGCTTTGACATTGTATGTTTGTGTATCTTGTCTTGCTACAAATATGTGTGTCCCTTTGTGCTTATGTTGGTTTTCCATAGGATCTTAGATCTTAAGGGTTTGACTATCTCCATTGATCTTTGTCATTCTATCTCATTAACATTTGTACAATTGGACCCCTCTTGACACATATATTTGTCTACTTTAGTGCGAGTTTGAGCGTAAGTTCATAGTTTCTCTAAAGTGGGGGCTTTAAATGTAGTGTAGGAAGTTGTATACCTTTACAATTTTACACTATGTTTGGGTCCCTTACTTTATTGGACTTAATTAAACTTCTAATTTTCCAAATTATGCATTCCAAAACCTTATTTTTCTCGTGTTCTAAAAGGAGAACAAACATTAAATAAATGCAATTGATAATTAAATCACCATGGAATATGTGTGTCCTAGACTTATAGGCCAAGACCCATTCATCCATGGGTGATTGGGTCCCCTTTAAGTTCCAAGACCCATTTTAAAATATGTTTTTGGTGGCATTTTAATTATTCAAATTCAACTTGCAATTGTCAGCTTTTGGAATCTAATTTTCAGGAAATTAGATAAACACCTATGAATACATAGTCTTTTTATCATCTAAAATATAACAAGATTGATTGGAGAAGATAGGACACTGGTGTGTGCAGGGCGGAAGCACTATGCTGCTACGCGGTTGAGGATCGCATGCCTCAGTCACTACTGCCTTTTTCATTGCATGTTTGTTCCCTCTCCTTTGGTAGGTCACAGTGTTTGGGGGTGTGGTTTTGGGGCTTGTGGGTGAGGTTTGGCAGGGGTGCAATTTGATGGGGGTTGGTTTTTGTGGGCGGTTTCTTTTAGCGGTGTTGCTTTCTTGTGAGGGGTGCTCGGTGAGGTTGTCAGTTCTTATGTTTGTTGTCTTTTTTCTTTTATGTTTGTTTTGGGGTTGGGAATTTGTTGGAGGCTTGGACTGGAGGTTTTTCATCCTCCTCTTTACATGCAGTGGTTATGAATTAGGTTAATAAACTCTTGTCTAGTGGGGGAATGTCTTTTGAATGAGGTTTCTCCAAAATCAAGAAAGTGAACGGATGTTTAGAGAGATGTAAAGATCATCCGATTTTGGTGATTTAGTTGGAGTTCATTGTAGAAGATGTTTCATATTTAAGCAATCACGCTCTAAATTGCAAATTTATGGGGCTTTTCCTTTCTTTTATTGTTTTGGAATCATGGGCTCGAAGGGTTTGGAACCCTAAAGGGGATATGGAGATAATGATGGTAGCCAATAACTACTTTCTGGTGGTGTTTTCATGCATAGCTGATAGAAATAAGGCTTTTGAAGGTGGTCCATATTTCTTTAATTAGATTGGTCTCTTCATGAAACCCTAGCATGTGGTGTTCAATTCGACTAAGGAGCTCCCTACACAAGTTCCTATCTGGGTGTTCCTGCCTTGTCTTCTGATTAAGTGTTACAGAAGTGATATCTTGCAAATGATTGCTCTTTTTGCTTGGAAAGTTGATCGGTACGAATCAACAAACCCTGGATAGAAAGGTTATCTCTGATGTTATAGTTTGTGTTGAAGTTGATTTAACAATCCTTTTCTTGATTCTCTTTAAATTTACCTTGGGGCCACCTCTTGGATCCAACAACTTGACTATGAAACCCTTCCCTTTAGGTTTTGAATATGTCGTGAATATGGGCACCTGCAAAGGAAATGCCCCTGGCTCATTCAGTCTTTTGAGGCAGGTTGTAACCCCTCCAGTTCAATCTAGAAGAATGATAAGGGGAAGGCCCCGATGGCTGAGGGTGCTATGGATAAGGAGGGCTTTATTCATGTTAGGCCCCACAATAAGGGGAGAGGTCAGAAGAGAATTCTCAGGGATAGGAAAATTGATTTAGCTCAAGAAGAGGGAATTCCAGTAGGGCTGCTATCTGATGGTGGACCTTTGGATATGGTATTGTCAGAGGATAGGGAAAAAGTTAATCAGGATTTGCCTGAGGTAAATTTGCAAGAGTGCCGGTTGGAGATAGATGCTCCCCCCGGTTATAGGATGGTCCAATTATTGAGGATTTTATGCCCCAAATGGAGGTTGGTGCTACAGTGGCTCATGTTCCTTCTCAAGTAAAAGTGTCTTTGGATTCTGGAAAAAGTAGTGGGACTATGCAAGTTCTGGGTTTGCAACAAAATTAACTCAAAAAGGGGCTCCCAGAGAAATCTTCTAAGGTGGGTCAGAAGAAAGACTAGGAGAAGGTTAAATTTATTGGTGAGATGCTAGTGGATTTAGGGTTGGTGAAGCCCCTGGACTCCCATTTCTCACAATCTCATAAATGATTGTTATTTCATGGAATGTGAGGGGTATGAATAACATCCCTAGAAAAAAGTCTATTTGTGAGATGACTAATATGCACTCTCCTAATATTGTGTTTCTTCAAGAGACTAAATTGATAATGGATGGTATGAGGAGTAGAGCTCCTAGAGTTTGGACGTGAGGCTTATGCCAGTGTGTTGGGGCCCTTGGTAGCTCTGGTGGCGTGGCGTGTCCATGGGATCCAAGGAAGGTTACTCCTCTATGGTGGATCTTGAGTCACTCTTATATTTCTATAATTGCTACTAGTTTGGAGTCAAGTGAAATTTGTCTTTTCACTAATATTTATGTGCCTACTGATCTTATGGGAAAGTCCTAGCTTTGGGCTCATGTTAGATATGTTCGGTCTCTTGCTCCCCTTCTTCCTTGGGTTATGGTAGGTGACTTAAATGCTATTTCTTGCTTGGATGAAAAGAGAGGTGGTTTAGCCAGGCTTGACCCCTTGGTTAAACTCCTAAGGGAAAATATTTCTTGTTTGAATTTAATAGATGTAAAATTGAACAATGGCACTTTTACTTGGAATAACAAAAGATGTGGTGAATATGTCATCTTTGAGAGGCTTGATAGATTTCTTGTCTTTTGTTTTTGGGTTGACGTTAGGTGGTCTACCAATTCTAAGATCTTGAACTGGAGAGGGTATGATAACTACCTGGTTAAACTCTCTGCTTCTTCTTTTAGAGCACCAAGGAGCCCCTCCAAGTTTCGGCTTTATGTAGTTATGTGATCCTTCTCTGCAGGAGTTGATGGTCAATTGGTGGCATGAAGGGAGGCTTGCTTTTGGTAGGGCCATGCATTATTTTGCTAAAAGATTGTAGTATGTGAAATATAGACTCAATAAGTGGAATAGACAATGCTTTGGTAATCTTCACTGCAACAAATCGACAACTCAAGCTCATTTGGACTCTGTAACTCGTCTAATCCATGATCATGATTTATTTGTTGATTTGAGTAGGGAGGAGTCTTTAGCGGCTAAAGACCTTGAGGAATGGGAGCTTTGAGAGGAGTTTTTTGGAAGTAAAAGTCTTGCATTGATTGGCTTCGGGAAGGGGATCAAAATAATACCTTCTTCTACATCTTTGTTGCGGCTAGGAGAAATGGGAATCTTATTTCATCCCTTGTGACATTGGAGGGGACTCTGATTTCTTCTTTGGGGGATATATCTTGGGAGGCATCTCAGTTCTTCTCAGCTCTATTCACTAAGGACTCACTCCCTATGGGGGGGTGGGGAATTCTATTTTGGCATGCATCCCTTCTTTAGTGTCTAAGGAGATGAATGAGGCTTTGGTTCAGCTCATTTCACTTGTGGAATTGGAGATAGTGGTGTTTCAAATGAAAAAAGGGAAAGCCCCATGCCCTAATGGATTTCCAATAGATTTTTTTCAGGAGTTTTGGGAGATCGTTAAAGCTGACCTTTTGGAGCTAGTTCAAGAGTCATAAAGGAATAAAAAAATGCTAAGGTCCCTGAACTCCACTTTTCTTGGTCTTATTCCTAAGAAGGAAGGTGTTAATGCTCTGGACCAATTTAGACCCATTTCCTTGTGTAATGTGATTCACAAAATTATCACTAAACTGGTTGCGAAAAGGCTTAAGCCTTGGCTTAATTCTTTGATTTCTGAGGAGCAAGGTGGGTTTGTTGCTAGTAGGCAAATTTTGGATGGGATTGTGACTGCTACTAAGGCTATTCACTCCATGGCGGCCTCTAAGGAAAAGGCTATGTTCATTAAGTTGGACATGGCTAAAGCTTATGATAGGGTCAAGTGGGACATTTTGCAAAAAGTCCTCTTGGCTTTTGGATTTGGTAGTGAGTGGGTTAGTTGGGTTGTGGGTTGTGTTACTTCTACTTCTTTCTTAGTCCTAGTCAATGGGGAGCCCTCAGAGTTATTTAGTGCATCTAGAGGTCTTTGACAAGGGGACCCTTTATCTCCATATTTGTTTCTCATCATGGCTGATGGATTGGGAAGTGTGCAAACCCTTTTCCTAGTACCTGCAAAACAACATGAATAAACGAGTTAGATAAGGAATTACAAGCTAAAAGAAGGATTCCTCATGAAATCCATTTACAAATCAAACTAGGAATGAAAACATTGAAGAACACAATGCAAATGATAAAAACAAGATAAAATCCTAATTAGATATGCAAACTCTCAATCCCATGTGGGAATTGGTGCAAATTTGATTTGGAAATTTGGCCCTTTCCCAATCCCTAAGATGCAAGATTTGAATGTTGAAGAGATTGATGATCCACTTTTGATGAAATGGTGAGAGCTTCAAACAAAATTTGCAATAACCTACCTAAGAACTCAAGATGGATGAATGGAAATGGCTAAGTATTTTAGCATGGTAACTTTGCTTGGATTGTGGATGATAAAATGAGGAGAGGAGCTCTTCATTTAGAGGATTTCAATATGGATGAATGCCCAAATTTGAGCAATGTGGGACTAACATTCATCCAATGATATTATGCCACATGTCAAGCTATGAATGGATGATGGTTGTGCAAGATTTGGGGTTTGTGCCAATAAATTTCAATATTTAAAATTCAAATTTATTGAAATGACATGTAAGAGGGAAGGGAAAATACAATAAATGCCACTTGGCTCAAGGCAAAGGACATGTAAGAGGTTTTAAATGCCTTGCTGGATGTACATGTTGACTTGGAATTTTTGAATTCAAATTGAGTGAATATTCCAAAAGATGCATTGTGAGGAAAATAGAGATTTAATAAATAAATTAAATCTATTTTCATGTGCAACTTGCATTATCTAGAGGATGTGACATGAGATGAGGTTAAATTAATCAAGGGTTTAATTAATTTAACAGGATATTTGATGATGTGACTTATTTGACTTAGATTTATGGATTTATTTAAATCAAATAAGAGAGGAATATGATAAGAGGCTAATTAAATAAAGATTCTGATTTATTTAATTAAAAGGGATGATGTTAGATTAAATCCAATAAGGTTTTAATTTATTTAATTTAATGCACAGACTTTAGGGATTTAATCAACTAAATTGATTATTTAATTAAATAGGGATAATTAGATCAGATAAATTGATTTAATTAACAGGAGATTGACTTGATTAGATAAAATGATTTATTTAATTAAGAGATGAATATTGATGAATTTAATCAGATAAGGGAATTTGATTAAATGGTTAGACCGAGGAATGATTAAGGAAGACATGGTGTTAGTAAGTCAGGATCAGGTGCACAATGTCAATCAGTACATTTTCGATGTCTATAGGAAGATTTATTGAGTCTCATGTTAGACAAGGGTTGATTTAGGGGTGGAGTTGGGGAGGCAGTTTTCCACCTTACTCTCATCTTCAATTTGTGGATGATAATGCTTTGATGGGAATGGCTAGAGTAAATGAAGTAGTAATTTTAAAAGAGACTTTGGATATTTACTTGGCGGCCTTGGCTCAAAAGATTAATGAGGGTAAGTCTTTTATTTATTTCTTTAATACTCCTCATCTCATTCAAAATAGGATTGTCAAGATCCTTCAATTTCAAGTTGGTTCTCTTCCTTTTGTCTATCTAGGGATTCCCCTTTGTGTGGGATCTCCTCCTAGGGGTTTTTGGTAGGATATCTTGGATAAGTTCTACAAGAGGGTCATCCATTGGACTTGCAAATGGATTTCATTTGCTAGGAAGGTTATCCCCCTCAAATAAGTGATTTAATCCCTTCCTTTTTATAGATGTTATGTGTAGGTGGCTCATGCGAGTTTTGTTAAGGATTTTGATGCCCTCACTCACCAATTTATTTGGTTTGTTAATCTTATCTCCTCAAAGTGGAGCCTAGTTAAGTGGGAATCTATCTGCAAGCCAAAGTAGGAGGGTGGTTTTGGGCTTAAGTCGACAAGAATAAATGGTCAAGTTTTAGCATCCAAATTATATTAGCAGTGGTGTACTTTCCAGGATCAGGATTGGGCTAGAATCCTCACATAGAAGTACCTTCATGGGGTGGATTCTTGTGATGTGCCATGATGTTGTCTTTTGGGGAAGGGGTTTATGATTTGGAATACCCTTAAAATAGGGGTGAAGCTAATTAAGGAGGGTCTTTTTTGGATTTGCATTAAGGGTTTTGAGGCTCACTTTTGGTATAATTCCTGGGATGGATTTCCCCCTATCATATCATTGCTTCCTCATTTACAACATCTTTGTGATAGTTTGCTTGGTGCGGTTTGGAGTGAGGTGAAGAACTTCAAAATAGTTCAGTTCTTG
Source organism: Sequoia sempervirens (assembly GCA_007258455.2). Classification (NCBI taxonomy): domain Eukaryota; kingdom Viridiplantae; phylum Streptophyta; class Pinopsida; order Cupressales; family Cupressaceae; genus Sequoia; species Sequoia sempervirens. The sequence goes on along the minus strand of VDFB02013193.1, from coordinate 27,233 downwards.
GGTCAAGTGGAGGTGGCTAGATGGAAGGAGCCCCATGAATGACTGCCTAGTGGTATCACTGAGTTGAGACAGGAGCTTGCTAAGATTTTGGCTAGTCATATGTGCAGTTCCCTTAAGGGAAGAGATACTTTGGCTTGGGGCCTTGACCCTAAGGGAAAATATTCAGTGGCCTCAAGGTACTTGGAGTTAGATAGGAAGTTGTTTGGGAAGATTGGTGTCCCTTGGTGGAAGCAGGTTTGGAACAAGTTTTCTTGGCCCAAATGTAATTTCTTTCTATGGTTGGTTGCTCAAAAATAGGTGCCTTACCTGGGACAATTTGCAAAAGCGGGGCTTTCATGACCCTTCCATTTGTGTGCTTTGCAATAACAGTGAGGAGAGTACTTCTCATCTCTTCTTTCAGTACCCTTATTCTACGAAGGTTTGGAATCTCTAGTGGGGAGTTTGGGATCATGCTTGTGTCCATGCCACTTCTTTGATAGAATTATGGGAAAGCTCGGGTAGACCTCCAACTAAGACTTCCTTTCTCCAGATTGCATGGGTTATTGGCCCTTATTTTATTAGGTGGCATCTTTGGCTAGAAAGAAATTCAAGGATTTTTCAGAATGTGAAACAAGTGGGAACTCATTTATGGGGAAAGATTATGAATAGGATTTAGGAGACTATTTCAACAAAATGTGACCTTTCAGTTTTTGTGGATCTTAGTGACCTTGTTACTGCTAGGAACTTGAACTTGGTGGATAGTGGTTCTAGGTACTCTGTTGGTAAAGGCCTGCACTAAACGAAGAAGAAGGTATGTAATGAGGGTAAGTGGCTTCCTCCCCCTCAAGGAATTTTCAAGGTTAACATTGATGGCTCTTCTAGAGGGAATCTTGGACATGTAGGGATTGATGGTATTGGAAGGGATTGCAAGGGTGGTGTGGTTATTTTCTTTTCTATTTTCAAGGGTCAACATTCTAATAACCTTATGAAGGCTTTGGCACTTCTTCATGTGGTGGAGTGGGGTTGCTCCCTTGGATGGAAAAGGATCATTTGTGAATCATATTCCCAGATGGTGGTTGACATGTTGAATGAAGGTAGATTAGATGGGGCCAATTGGCAACTAGCTATTGTGGTTAAGTAGATTTTGAATTTGTGTTATGGCTTGGAATTTATTTCCTTTTGCCATATTCCAAGAGAGTGGAATAGGGTTGCTGATCTTTTGGTGAAATGGGCTTCAGAGCATTTGGCGGGGTGGGATGTTGGTGATTGGGGACTCCTATCCCTAAAGTATTCTTTAGCTCTAGAAAAGGTGATCATAAAGGACAAGAATTTGTAATTTTTTTTGGTTGGGTTCCTTTGTGGACTACTTTTTTTGCTGAGTGGTAGTCTTTTGGTGGGCCTATGGGATTTTACTTTGTAATGATTTCTCGATTTCAATAAATTTTTACCCCCCTTTTATTAAAAAAATCTAACAAGATCTAACAAGACTTCATAAGAGAAAATATTATTGTTATGAGCATTCAAGAGCAGATTTATCAGTCATTTGTTGTAGTAATCAAGATCCTAACATCATGTCCAAGTTTATGTGTGTTCATGTTATCTTGTGAAGGCTAATATGTATTATTGATCCTAGAGCATCCAAGCATTTCAAGTATCCAAATCAATTAAGAAAAGCGAGATCAAATTCATTTGGAGAGATGTGTTTGACTTCAGTCCTCTAAGGGAAGCCATCGAAGGGTGGAAAGTTGTAGCAAGAATTGTTCATTTTTCATTTCCTTCCTTTTTCATTATCTTTCCATTAAGGTTTAATTACCAAACTTGGGGTTTGACCAAGCAATCCCCCATACATTTTTTTTCCTCTTTGTGTATGTGTACATTATAGGTTGATGAATAATTGAAGAGATCTTGAAGGAACGATTTTGAATGGTTGTATTTGTTATCATCATTATTGTTAAGTCATGGAAACTAAGGTTACAAAATTTATTTCTGACATTTCGACAGTTGAACCTATGTCAAACGAAAGCTCAAATCTTGTACCAGAGGACCCCAAAAGTTGGTCAAAACCATTGTACAAAAACCCATTATCCCATGGGAGAATGAGTCCTTGTAGGTACCTATTCGCATATGGATTCTAGTGTTGTCATTGATCTGGTCCACACTGTAGTATTTGACTATACCAAAAGACAAAGTGAAGAACAGGGTATCCGGTTGAAGTTGAATTCATCAAGTGGTTTGCATTATCAGTTTAACAATTTTGGTTGTGGATCTTAGGGAAGGTCGTTGGATATATGAAATGTGTTATTCTTGATTTTTTTTGTTGTTGCATCAAGTGGTGTACGAGTTATGGGATCCGATCATTCGATTTTCTATTCATCAATATATGAAGGCCGACTAAGTGAATGTAAGGTGTTGTAGATGTTTAAGGCGAAATTGTTTGAAGTATTTTTGTGTTGGAGATTTTGTTTTGGGTCCTAACTATGCTATGGATGACTTTGATGGATGTGCATTAATTTTTATTCATTATTTGAGCTGACAATTGGAAGATATTTTCTATTTTATTGAAGTTGACATATAGTGACTGAATTCTTGGTAGCTATATATATATATATATATATATATATATATATGTATATGAGATCGATTAATTCATTTTGGTGTGTGTGTGGTGTTGGATATGTGTGGATGTGTATTGTGAATATCAAAAGAGAATTTAAGTGATTTTTATTTATGCAGAAGAGGATTTTGTGAAGTGAATTAAGCAGAGCAGAGCAAAGTGTAGAATTAGACAGAAGGTGCAAATCTGATCTATGAGCCTAACCAAAACTGTAATTAGGAATTTATAGATGTTTTTTTCTTAGTTCAACCTTTTGATGTAATCCAAATATTTTGTAAGGCAATGAGCCTTCCTAATTTTGAGCAATGATCTCTAGGCAGTGTGCTGAATGCAAGTGCATTCCCCAGTTTGTAAAACACTTATATTTTGAGTACTCAAATTGTGGATTGACCTCCACGTGGTTTTTCCCTTAATTGGGTTTCCACATAAAAATCCTTGTGTTATGGTGTTGTGGCTTATTGTTCTATGTTCATGTATATTTCTTTTGATTGAATGTTACAACACTTGAAGAGAACAGATTAATAATGTTAAAATTGCACAACACTGATTCACCCCCCTCTCATTGTTGCTTGATTCCAACAATTAGTATCAGAGCTAAGTTCCTCGGAAGAAGTTTTACAGCTTGAGTGGATCTTGGAATGTAATGGATCTGGTAGTCTTCAACAACAACTTTTGGTGGCACTTGATGACCTTGATTAGTCTAAAGCAGAAGTCGGGAATTGAGAGCAAATCTTAAGGATGCTGAGAAATTCATTCAGAAGTTGAAGGATCAGATTATTAAGTATAGGGAAAAGAGAAAGGATCTATGTGATTAGATTAAGCAGAAAGAGAGAGAAATCATGGATGATTTCATTTGAATCAAACCTTGAAGGAAATAACTGAAGAATGTGAAAAGCTTTCTAGAGACAATGCTACCCTAAAGCATGAGATGGAGTCTATGGCGATGAAGATGACTAAGGAGATTGAAGAAAGAAAGCAGAATGAGGAAAATCTTGTCCAATCCCTAAAGAGAGATCTGATGAATGTAGCATAATTAATGGAGAATTCATTCAGTTAGAGATTGAACTGCAACAATCTAGAAACAATGAAGAAGAGCTTGAAAAATAGATTGTTATTCTCAGGGATGAAATCACTAATGCAAATGAATACAAGGAAAAGTTCAAGATTAGCTTTGTTAAGCTTGATGAGCTGACTCAAGGATAGAAGAATGCAAATGATAAGCGAGGTCTTGGTTATGAGAAAGGAGAAAGTTCTAGATCTGGACAGAGGAATTTTAAGCAAGGAAATCTGATGAACAAAGCAAAAAGGCATACGGTAAGACAACCTAATGCTCAAAATTTTAATGGATATTGTTTTGCTTGCAGTAAATTTGGTCATATGGTTACTCAATGTAGAAGCAAAATGAAATTAAGTGATTCATCATTTTCCAGTCATTATTTCAATTGCAATAAGTTTGGTCACAAGTCAATTGAATGTGGAAATGTGTCAAACAACTCTATTAATAGGAGTGTTAGATGTTATACCTGTGGAAGATTTGGGCATATTGCTAACCAGTGCAGATCAAGAAGAAATCAATGGAGTAACTAGTCTAAACAAGGAAATTTTTTGTTTTAATTGCAACAAATATGGTCACATTGCAAGATTCTGCAGAAACAAGAATATGGATAGAAGAGGTCTAGTATACAAAGGCATAAATATGCAGAAAGATGATAAATAAAAAGGGAAAGTGACTATGGATGAAATAAGAGATCAGATGAAGAAGACATGGGTGAAGAAGTTTCCCTTTGTTACAAGAAATGAGCCAACACCAGAACCTATTTCTGGTAATTCCTCCAGGAATTAGTTTTAGGCCTTTGGCCTAGAGGGAGCTATCAAGAAAATATTTCAAAACCCCTGCCAGTAACTGACATCGAGATGTGGATGAGTGCAGTGGTTGCACTGATGATTTACAGATGTTGGAACAGTTGGAAAGGATGTCATGCTGAGTTGAGGATCTGCATAAGAGTTATCTTTCGCAGACTGAGAAAATAGGGTATCCAGATAAGTTAGGGCAAAAGCATTTATTACAACAAAAGTTAAGTGTGCAAAATATAAAAGGAAAATTGAAACCCTCGTTTGCCACTTTGTGTCAAAGAAAAGAGTAGGAGAGTGCTCTGCACCATAATTTCGAATGCATGAAGAGAATTTAGTGGTGAAACCCTAATCCATCAGGTACTTCTATTATATTGAGAAATTTTAATTTGGTGTGTGGTTGAAGAACTTCTTTGGTATTTTCGAGACGTGTATGGAAGGGAAAATGGAACAAATCAAATGAATGGTAAAACTAGATGAATATAGTTGTGAGAAGATTAGAGCCGAAAGAAACATGCTGTCACACGATGAATTGAAATGGTTGAAAGAGGAAAAACACAAAAGCTTGGATATTTGGAGTGAATTTCCCTATTTCAGAAGTGCATAAGTCATTGAGTTTATTTTGAACAAATTGAATGATGATATTCTAACTCTAGATAAACCCTATCATATCTTGAAAGAAGTGATTGCGGTTGTAATCGGGTTATGCAAAATTTGGGATGTGCCGAAGAAGAAGTCAATTCGAAACAAAGAAGTTGAAACCCTAACAGGAGTAACTAGAGATCAAAGGGCACTGATAATATCCACAATCAAAGATTTAGTGACAAGGTACATTGCACATGGAATATCCTACAAAATCTTTTTCAGAAACAGAGAAGGTGCAACTTCAACAGGTTTTGTTTACATTTCACACAAGATGATAATGGAAGATCAAGATTTTGATCTTTACAGATTACTGAAAGATCAATTGATGGAGAATGTGCAATTGCCAAAGGAGACAGGTTACCCTTTCTTGTTTGGTACTTTGGTTATATACCTTGTGATGTATTTTCTGAATTGCTTACCCTTGAATAATAATGTAATGTGGGAAGAGAGTGAACCAGTTTGCAAGAAGATTTACATATACTCTAATAATTTGATAAACTGTGATCATGTGTATGAAATTTTCTTTGAGGGTTTGCTAAGAAAGTTTGGATCAACTAGTATTTCCATTTTGGTAAGAGGACTTGAAGTTGGTTCCTCCTCCGGTGAGATGGAGAGAAAGAAGAGAAGAGAAAAATAAATTGATATCAGTACTCCACCAACATGTAAGACTCTAAAAGTTGAAGGGAAAGGGAAAGAAAAAGTGATTGTGGACATACCAGGTGAGGAATTTGAGGATACCCTAGGAAAAGAACTGGAAACAGCTGAATTCGAAAAGAAAAGGCAATGGTAGAAGGAAGTGAAGGAGAAGGTGATTTAACCAAGGAAGAGCTATTGCAGCTTATTCATGAGGAAGATGGAATGCAGAAAATTGCAAATATATGATCTATCAGACCTTCATATGAGCATGACATGATCTTAAGCGTACTAAGTGCTCATTTTTTGGACAATCATATTCAATTGGAGAGTTTGCAGAACAAATTGCCAAAAGAGCTGATTGAATGTATCAAGGAAACCATGGACTCTGGATATCAAAACAATGAGGAAGGGGAAGTGATCCTACACTTGAAGAAGTAGTACAAATTATCTCTTACCAAGCTAAAGACACATGAATGAACTAAGGCAATGCATAAGCTCAACAAACAACATTTATAACTATTGTCTTTGATGGCCTTATGCAATCAACAAATACAAGGAGAAGCTGGAACAAATTGAAACGGAGCTGAACAATATTGGAAAAAACTTTAACATGTCTTAGGATCAAGATGGTGCGATCAAGAAAAGGATTCAGGAATTGTAGACAAAGCATACAAATGTTCAGAACACTAGGAACATGATTGATGACACCTTTTGGAAAGTGAAGGACATAACTGAATGCAAGCTGGAACAATTGATTGAGATATGGAGGAAGGGAGAAGTAATGGAAGAAGCCTTTACCATTCCAAAATCCCTCATCAAGATTATCAACCAAACATCTAAAAACAACAGCATGATCATAATCACTAGGATTGCAGTGGAAGCATGGAAGCAGTTTCTTCCGGAGATGAAGGAAAAGTACAAAATAATCTTCAAATAGCAGTTGTATTCCTTCATTTTTTGCATTGTAAGTTTTTGGTTTCACTTCATAGGGAGAGAAAGAAAATATTTTATTATCTTTTTGTCATTGATGTCAAAGGGGGAGAGAGAGTAGTGAAAAATTCCTTATCAAACTTAGGGGGAGTTTTGTTGAGTATTGTTAGCTTTGACATTTTGAAGTTTTGAAGGTTCTGACACTTAGTCATTTTTCACTAAGTGTTGCCATCAATGCCAAAAGGGGAGATTTTTGGCATATGGCTTCTAGTGTTGTCATTGATGGCAAGTGAAGACATTGATTTAGTCCACACTATAGTATCTGACTATACTGAAAGACAGAGTGAAGAACAGGGTATCCGGTTGAAGTTGAATTCGTCAAGTGGTTTGCATTATTATTTTAACATTTTTGGTTTTGGGTCCTAGGGAAGGTCGTTGGATATATGAAATGTGTTATTCTTGAGTTTTGTGTTGTCGCATCAAGTGGTGTACAAGTTATGGGATTCGGTCGTTCAATTTTCTGTTCATCAATATATGAAGGTCGACTAAGTGAATGTAAGGTGTTGTAGATGTTTAAGGCATAATTGTTTGAAGTATTTTTGTGTTGGATATTTTGTTTTGGTTTCTAACTATGCTATGACCAACTTTGATGGATGTGCATTAAATGTTATTCATGATTTGAGCCGACAATTGGAAGATATTTCTATTTTATTGAAGTCGACATATAGCGACTGAATTCTTGGTAGCGGATATATATCTAAGATTACTTAATTCATTTTGGTGTGTGTGTAGTGTTCAATATGTGTGGATGTGTATTTCAAATATTAGAAGAGAAGTTAAGCAATTTTTATTTGTGCAAAAGAGGATTTTGTCAAGCGAATTAAGGCAGAGCATAGCGAAGTGTAGAATCAGACAGAAGGTCCAGAATTTGATCTATGAGCCTAACCGAAACTATAATTAGGCATTTTATAGATGCTATTTGCTCAGTTCAACCTTTTGATGTAATCCAAATCTTTTGTAAGGCAGTGAGCCTTCCTGATTTTGAGCAATGAGCTCTAGGCAGTGTGCCCGAATGCAAGTGCATTCCCCAGTTTGTAAAACACTTATATTTTGAGTACTCAAATTGTGGATTGACCTCCACCATGGTTTTTCCCTTAACCAAGTTTCCATGTAAAAATCCTTGTGTCATGGTGTTGTGGCTTATTGTTCTATGTTCATGCATCTTTCTTTTGATTGAATGTTACAGACACTTGAAGATAATAGATTAATAATGTTAAAAATTGCACAACACTGATTCACCCCCCCTCTCAGTGTTGCTTGAGTCCAATAGTACCCCAAAACCAATTTTTATGAGCATGTGTGTTGCCCTCTACACTTCCCAGATCCATTAGTAAACTATTGTTTCTGTTTGTCAAATTTTTAGGATCTTGCATTTTTAATATTCTAGGGCATATAAGATCATTAGTTTAATCATTACAAAACATTTTTAATCAATTCCAATCCCCAAATAGATGTAGATTTAGGTTTGATTGGCTCACCTTCAGGTCTGAAAGTCAATCTCTTGCACCTTGTGATCTATATCATAATGAAATTTATAAAAATGTGGAAATTGCCCTAGGTTATGGGCACTAATCATAGTCACCACATTTTTATGTTTCATATATTTACAATTTATATGATAAGCTTGAAACTTATTCTATTATGTTTACTAAAAGAAATCAGATTTATATTTAGAGATGTTGAAAGATTATAAATACTATAAAAACATGCTTATTCTTGTAAAAGAATTTGGCAATATATTATATATTTATCACTACTATTAAATATATTTTTTGTATAAATAATTAAGAGGAAAATATAGAGAAATTAGATTTAATTAAAGAAGTTATTTTCTTATTGGTGAATAATACTTTTATTTTACTCATATTTCGAGTTGACAAGAACTTGTGAGAAAGACAAGGTGTCTAGAGTAAGTGTCATTGTTTGAAGACCAATAACTTGCAAGCAAAATCTAAATAGTGTTGTGCATAAAAATAGGAGAGTATTTCACTCTTAGAAATGAATGTAAAACTTATGAACAAGTGGCAATATCCAAGTTTTGAGATATTGTGAGTACACAATAGGGGTGTTCATTGTCAAGAAAATATTTCCATGACCTTAGTTGTTTACCTACTATAGTAAGTTATACATTTTTGGGTTTAAATCTTTATAAAAATTTAGACAAAAAGTTGAACAAGTAAACCATGTGTTAAATCTTAGGTAAAAGGTCATTTCCAAGTCGAGTTAGAGGTGTGTGAACTCATGACTACATTTCTTATGGGAGTGATTATTTTGTTTCAAAACTTTTCCCAAAGAAATGTACAAGTCTCTACTTGCATTAGTCAGCTCACAGTGTTCCAAATTGCATATCCAGTCAGATTGGTCATACTTGTTAGAAGTTGTCTAAAAGTGGTATGGTCAATTAGTTATGTAGGACACAACATTAGGACTCATATGCCATTTATTTGTTGGTTCCTTTGTCTATACTCTTTGTGAAGGGTAGGGCCACTTCCAGTTGGAAGGTGTGTGTGAGATTGTCAGTTTGTGGTTGGAGGTAAAGCACTTGAGTGATGCTCTCCTTCTTGCAAATGACAATGTCAAGGCTTGTGAGATAGATACATACTTCCAGATATGAAAGACTTGACCTTGTACAACACATACTATGTATTGTAATCATGTTTGCTTAATATGCAATTCCTCTATGTATTGTAAAAGGAAAGATTAAATTGTTTCTCATAAAAATGTAATTATTGTATTATATATCCAAAGTTGTATGATTCATTTATTTATTGATCATGTTCAACATATGTTATATAAAAGTGAATTTTTTATTAGCCTTTTTAACATGTGATTATTACTTCTATGGTAATTCATAAAGCATTTACTATGTAGATAGTTGAGTATGTTACACTTTGGATGAAAAACAAGTAAGTTATGGGCTTGTGGGTTTCTAACCTACTACTAGATTTGCAAAGAATTATATCTGAATCTAATGATTGCATGATTTAGGATCACTATGGGTTGTGGGTTTTCAAGTTGCAATTGAACTTTTGTAGAAAATCCTAAGTGAATCGAAACTTTGTTTCAGTTTGATACTTGACAGGTTCTAATGGATTTTTTTGCATTATGGGGAAAGTGATGGCATTCAACCATATAGAGATACCATGTGCATTTGAACATTTGCAAGAAATTTGGTGCTATTTGATCTTCCAGGAAGTCCATGTGCATCTGGAAGTTTGTGGGGATTTTTGTGCCATCTACCTTTTGTGGAAGTTTCATGTGCATCTAGACACTTATGCAAAATTTAGCACCATCTGCCTATTGTGGGGAGTTCACATGCATGAAGATGTTTTGCAAGTATTTTGTTGCCATTGGCACTTACGGATAAACTCTAGTGAATTGCACCTTGATAATGCCATTAACTGATTCCGATGAACAACCTCGATGATTTCATCTTGTACAAATTGCATAAAATAACCATCCATCTAAACTTGAAGTAGAATTTCATGATTGAAGTCACTAATTTCAAAATTTCCTCTTGCATTTGCACTTGTAGACTTTTAGCTCGCTACTACACTTGCATATTTTCTGCTTGCATCTGCACTTGTGGGGATATTGAACTCATCTGAACCTTGTGGACTTATGGGTTGCATCTACTCTTGTGGAATTTTGATGCACTATTCTATTTTTTCTTCATTTCTATGATTTAGTTGTTGAAACTATCAAAGTAGCATTCATTTGAACTTCCACACGTAGATATATAAAGGAGGAAAATGATGGTAGGGGGTTGGAAATTGGAGAATAGAAGTTCATAATAGAAGGGTGGAGGTTGAGGGGCATAAATGTAAAAATATTAATTATACTCCTAGATAGGAATTATGATACAGAGATTTAGAATTTGGATTTGATTAATTCTATAGACATTTAATTTGAGGTTAATAAAGTGTAATTGATTGTGGTAAGGCAGTTCCATAAAACCCCCTTACCCTGACTACGTCACTATGTAGTTCAATTTGGAAACATTTTGTTGTTTAAAATATGTAGGTTGAAACACATTTTGTAGTTCAACATGTTCATTCTCAATTTTGTTGTGTTTAAAAAATAGGATTCTTACAATGTAAAAATGAAGATAGTTTAGTTTTTATTTATAAAAAAACGTGTAAGTTGAAACACACAATATGTAGTTCAATTTACACATATTTAGTCATTTCAAACATGTAGGCTCAACCTCGATAGGTTCAGTCATTTAAAACATGTAGGTTGAAACACACATTATATAGTTCAACCTTGATATGTTTAGTTGTTTAAAACATATAGGTTGAAACACACATTGTGTAGTTTAACATGTTCATTTTATTTTTTTTATGTTCAAAAATTTATAATTCTTAAAATGTATAAATGATGATAGCTTAGTTATCTTTAATTAAAAAACATGTATCTTAAAAATAACCAACTTGCAAAAGTTTTGTTTGAGATTTCTAAACTATAAACAAAAAGTATAATTTATTTTTAAAATGTTTAACTTCAATAAAACCCTGCTTAAACTTCATAAAATTGCACATAGAATAAATGTATCAAATTATGATTTAAACAAGGTATAACTAAATTAAATTAACCCTCGATTAGTTTTATTTCTTCCCCATAACATTATGTGTTTCCACCTCATTTCTTTTTGTTTTCATAAATTCATAGCAAGTCTAATTATAAAAAAAAAAAAGGAATAAAAACTTAGATGCTATAAATTTTTATGAAACCCACCATTCCATTAACTTATTCTCACTTGTATAGATATCTTAAATACATCTTTCTAAAAAAGTCGAGAGGTATCAATTTGGAGCTATTGTATTTATTTAAAAGTTATTTTATTCATTTAAAAGTTACGTAGACATCAATGTTATGTGCTGATTATTTTAAAAATATCGAATATCAATATTTTGATGTGTAAATGGTTGTCAAATTTAAGGTAAAAGATAATAGTTTTTGTTAACACACTCACACCTTTACACTCCACTCCTTGTTGACTCTAAGCACTAATAATATTAGAACATTATGATATAAAAAAAAAACAAAAAATATGGAATAAACATGATTGACCTTTAATCACCATTGACTTTAATCTCTACAATATATCCTGGCTTTTTAAATTAATTCAAATATAAAAAATTGCATACAAAATAAAAAAAGTTGTCATGTAGGGACAAGTACCTACCTTTAAAATATATTGCAATATTAATAATAATGGTAGTAATAATATGTAATCCACATAAAATGACCTCATAAATAACACTTATAGCATTATACTTTTTGAATGGTATGGAAATATTGGGAAGTTGGGGGGTGGTTATAGATATTATAGAAGTTTGGGGTCCATCATAATATATCCTAATATTTAACGAATCTCTACAATTCATCAAGACCTTGCAAGTGTTGAAGGAATATGTGCTATTGGAGGAATTTGATTGACGAATATGATGAACAAAGGCTTAATAAAAGGAATGTCTTTTGACAATATATATTTTTTCCTCTGAAACCATCCACATGCCATTTTTACGTCAATGTAGTCACATGTTGTACAATATTATCAGGTTTTCAAGGTATCGTATCCCACAAGACTAAGATGAAGCGCACCATATTTGATCAGGTGGATACAAGATGAGGATGGTTTTGTTCAGTAAGGTTTAAGGCTAAATAATGAAGGCTCTTCAAGTTTGGGTTTGTTGTCTTCCATGGTTATAGCAAAAGGTACAAACATTATTTCTTTGTCACACCATATTCGTTTGGCTTTATCATCTCTCAACTCAGTGCTAGATCATTTTGATACCCTTCTCATAAATTTAACTTGTTGTTTGCTCGATTAGTACTAACTATTTTTTTTATTCATCTATTTTAAAAGTTTTTTTGTTGAGAATTTTTAAGGTTTGAGAATATCTTAGATGTTAGTGCTTGGGTTCATCCTAGTAGGGTTTATAATGCCCTGTAGCAAAAATGTTGTCATATTTTGGAAAAATTTGAAACTAGAAATATTATATGATGCTCTACTATGAAAAATATCATTATTTTGCATATTTGTGGTGGGAAAATTTAATGATTTTATGATCTATGTAATATATTGTCTTGTTTATTTATTTATCCATTTTTGCAAAAAAAAACATATAATTATTTGGTTGTCTGCATGTTTATTTGGCCAATACACTCCAACTTTGTGATCTTTCATGATTTTTCAAAGCATGTGCTTTAAATTAATGTGGTAATTATAGAAAAAAACTTTATTTATTTTTAATATATAATAATTGGCATGATTTAAAGCATAAGCATGGCCTTTGAATTGAAATGTATCTAACTCATGACACATATTAGAGACATTATTGCTTGTAACGGTGTAATATCATCGATACCAAATATCGACTTTCAAAGGCTGAATAATTGCACTAAGTTAAACTAGACAACAACAAGATAATTAGACATAAATTTATTTATCATATTATAAGAAGATAAATACAAATCTTACATAAAAAATATAGGGTAGATTAGCTAATTGACATTGATAAATAAATACCAATGCTCCCCCGAGTTTTTGAGATAGGGATGATGCGATGTATTTTTGATACAAGGTATTTTTTCTATTTTTAAGGGATTGCAGCAAAAAAATGGTTTGAATAAAAATTCTCAATGATGATATTAATAACGATAATGTCAACAAGATTTCATCTATGGACTAGGGGCTTCAAATGAGGTGACATTAGCATGATGGCATCAAGGATGAGGCATGGGAAAATGGGATGAAATAGGCTTATGGACAAAAGGAATTTGAATTGGATGAAGAAATTTGGAAGTGGAAGTTCAAATGAATGGACAAAGTTTGCAAAAGGAATAATGCAAAAAAATGGAAGTGAACCTATCAAGAGCATTGAAAAGGAGAAGTTCGCTTAGAAAATACCATAAAAGGAAAATGATATCACTAATGGCAGATGCAAGAAAATGTACATGAAGTGAATCTATGGAAAAAAGCATTTGAATTGGCATAATAAGGCTTGGAAGGGTTCAATTTAGATGGGTGGGGAAAGTTCGCAAGTGATGAAATCAACAAGGTGGGATGACATCGTTAAGGATGGAGCATGGGAAAATGCAAGTGAATAGGAAAACTAAGTTCACCAAGGAAGTTCAGATGGACAAGGGATCACTGCAAAGAATAAAGGGCTAGTAGGAAAAAGAAATTGAACCATACCAAGGAACAATTAGCTGAAAAACAAATATGTGAGAAGTTGGCCTCCATTTTCTCGCAAAAGCATGACAACCAATTTTGAAATCAACTGCAACTAAAAAAACTTTACTGAAATGAAAAGCATACCAAAGGGGTTGTTTAGATGATTGACAAATTCTAATAAGACTAATACTTAGCCATTTTTCACACATTCTACCCTTGTAGGAAATGACGGTTGAATTGACACTTTATAGGAAAAACCAATCGAGCAACACCTTGTGGGAGAATGTGTTTGAATTACACCTAGGATGGTTGAAAGGGGAAAACCTTAACAAGCTAGGAATAGAGTCACTTCAATTGCAAAGGCATAAAGATCTATATCTTATTGTAAATAGATAAGTATCAAGTTGTCTATAGTTCAAGTTGATCTAATATCCTATCCTGTAGCCAAAGCACATTTGGGTGCACATGACACTAAGCTCTATGGACCTCAAAAGGACCTTTCCTTTTCTATCCTTTCTTATAGCCTTAAGGAAAAAGTAGCAAGACCCAATTCTCTATAGTTGGTGAAGGTGAATATCATCTATGGTCATAATGTGCTATTATTTAGGTGTGAAATTGGATATGGTTGAAGAAATCTTCTCTTTGATTGATATAATTATATAGTCCTCTAATAGATTTGGATATTAGTTAATCTTTAGATCTAATGCATTTGTTTTTTATTTAAACAAGTAAACATCTACAAAAAATTGTGAATTCATGCATGCATAAATCAAAATCTTATAAAAAAAATAGTTTGTTCTATACTTTTTAAGATTCTTTTATTCATAGATTCCAAGATGATAAGTCTATAATTGCTTGCCACCATCATAAATCATTATATGTCATCCATCTATATGGTCTCTTGTCATCATCTAAGCTATTCAAATTAAACCTGGATAACTTTCAATAGTTGAAAAGTGAATAATAACTTCAATGTTGTAGAGATCTGTTTATGTGTTGATCTTGATGAGCTACCACTTGCCCTACATTATTCTTCTAATATAGATTTGAAGTAATTCTTTACACCTCGCTTTTTCTAACCTTAGGTTACAAATTAAATGCATTTCCTTTGTACATGAGACTATCATGTGAGTCTAGATATGAGTGTCAATCGTCACCATTGGATTTGATACAATTTATTGTCATGTTAGAGAGGAGATACAACACCTGGTAATTAGAGTTGTTACAATAATTTCTATATAGTCTTGAAAATTGACAAAGTATTTGACAAGTACCAGAAAATAAAAAAACAACTTCATAAAAGGTCCAAGACATAGGAACCTATTGTTTCAAAAGTTCATATAAGTATAGAATTATTATAAATATTTGAAACCAATACATTGCAATATTTAGATTGGGGATTATTGTAAATATATCTTGAGACATAATAAATGTTTGAATCAATATTTGTCCATAAAGGGAAAACTTCTATTTTAACACAATAAAAACTGTCAATATTCTATGCTACTATAAAAAGAAATGGATATCTATACAAGGATAAAATGAAATGAGTAACAAGTTGAAAAGTATTTTAGAATCTAATATTTAACATATCATTTAATTGAGTAACTATTTATGATATAATTTGCTTTTTGTATGTATAAGTTTTATTGAGAAGTTAGTATAAATAATCTAGACAAATATAAAGTGAGAAAAATAGAGAACTAAAGATACACACACAATAATATATGCAATTGTTACATGAAAAAATTCTTATATGACAAAATTCATATATTTCTAGTCATAGTTGTCAAAAAGTTATGCCTAAACTAGTTTTTTAAATATACAATTCATGTCTACATTTAACAAAAAAGTCTAGTAAATAGGAATTTTATAATAATTTAAAAATACTCAAAAGCTAACAAAGTATTTGACAAGTACTATAGACTAAGAAATAATAAGGTAAAAAAAGGGCCACGATTTAGGACCAATTCTTTTAAAAAAGTGAACAAGTACCAAATTCTTGTAAATATTTGAAATCAAAATATTGCAATATTTATATTGAGAATTGAATGTTGGAGAGGAATATAACCGATTTCTAAATAATTCCTTGTCACTAACCTACAAAAAAAATTATGGAGCTATATTTAGTTTAAATACTATTAGGTAAGAACAAATAAATCTAACATAGTTATTTAATAAAATTTCATATACTGAAAAAATTGAATTGTTCTATTGTTGATTCTCTTGCTAATTTAATATAACATTGTTATGATTAAGTGTGAAATGTCCTTGAAATTGGAACTCATGCAAAGTAAAGAACATTGATGATTTGTCATATATATTCCTCATAAGTGGTTTTCCCAAACTATGGGAACAAAAGCTTGAACACATCCTTCTCAATAGAACAGTGCACATTATTTCTTTTATCACTTGTTATTATGCATTTGAGATAGTGACTATATGTGTAGACAATGTCCTTATTGCATTTGATACAATAAGCAATACTATTTTTAACAGTGGAACAAATAAAGAATGTCTCATTGCAAACTGAACAAGTAGACTGAAATGAAATAGAGAAATATATAATTAAAGAAACATGTTATAGGTGAATGTATAAGAATGATATTTTGAAACAATGAAATAAATGTGAATGAATAATAAAAAATGATAGCAGAAGCTGCAATTGAATAAGTGGATAATATAACTATTTTGTAGTCAAAACATGCTTTAAGGGTAAAACAAATGTTGCTTCTTTGTTAACATATATTTTTTTTCAATTATTTGAAGTAGTTGTGCATCCATTTTATTTATATAAAAAAAATGAGAATTGAAAAAAAGAAAGTGTGCTCAAATGTATAAGAGAATACATAACTTGAAATGTAGAATAAATCAAGTTTTTAAGGTGATTTAGAGTTGTCTTGTTTATCAATGGAGTGATATATGTTGACTGACAAGTGTGAAGGGTGTGATCCTTGACATCAAATCATCTTATAATGTTCTTGAACATAATAGGAAACTCCTTGTTTAGTAGTTGTTCCTCCATCTCTAAAAATTGTTCTAGTAAATTTGGGTGCAATTGAATTTGTACGAGTGCATGAAAATAATTTATTAGTGGATCTCAAATACATAATAATTATAATGGATACAATTGGAGATGCCTAGAAATGAAATGTATATATTTGTTTCTAACTCGTGCTTTGTCATTTTTAATTTCACCATCTTTAATATCTAACATATATTAATAAGTTGTTTGTTTGCAACCAACAACAATTGCACCCATAGTTCCAACTGTGTATCGATCTATACTTTCTAAAAGGAGTTTTATCCTTGTGCTAGGTATAAATGCATAATATTGGCAAACGAAGGAGATATTCTCAACCATAGTTGATTGATTCAACAAAAAAATAGTTTCACAATCACCATGATCATATTTTGTTTTAGGAACAAATTTTAAAACTAGTTACACATATACTTTCTCCTATAAAAATCTTCTTTTCAAGAATTTGTAAAATATTTCTAGTCAAATTCATTGTAATTGTAATTTATCCTCTATGATTAGTTAAAACAACATGAAATGCTTGAGACAATTTTTTTCTTGTCTATATGAGTTTTGTATGTGACAATCACATTTGCTTCAAAGACATCTGCATTTTGTAGGTATTAAGATCTTCAATCAAAACTTTGTTCATAATATCTTTTTGTGATATATAAAAAAAATTTAGGAGCAAGTAAAAGATAGGAGATAAGAAAATATAAAATTTTATAACAATTATTGTAAAATCCTACTTACTTTTTGAATTGTTCATGAATTGCATTCCTTTTTTACTTTGGTTGTCTTTTATTATTATTCATCTTTGTTAAAATACAAAAAACAAATTGTATTGATAAAAATGTATTGCATTGAAAAATATAATAAAAATAGAGAATTGAAAAATAATGAAATATAGTCTAGAAAATGAATCTTACTCAAGATACGATGAACAAATAAGGTTTCTTATTAGAACAAATGACTAAAGAATTATTTTATCATTATTCTTCTTTGATTGTTATAGTAAGCAATAAACAAATTATATAATGATCACTCCAATAAGTATATGTTTTAAAAAAATGGAATCTATTTTTACCGATATTTGACCAGACATGATCAATAAGTGAACTTGGAAATGAATTCTTCTTATCAAGTAAGAAATCTATTTTCTTGATTTGTAAATTTATTTCCAGTCCTTTTGTAATTGCATTATCTTGTTTCATATTGATATTGAGATCTTCAACAATTATGACTTTGTCATTAACATGTCCATGATCTAGTGCCTATTTGATAATATCAATTATTGTAACAAGTTTTAATCTAGGAGGTGCATATATAATTATCATGTTGTTTTTTAAGTTGTGAACATTGAGTCTACTAGAATAGCTTCAATGCTATTCACTTTATAATAGTTTGAATATATGATTTGTCTCTTTCTTGACACATACCGTGACTTCATATATAATATACATAGAAATACATTCAAAATCTTATAATTTGTTTTCAATGCCTAAATCAAATGTATGTGTTTCTTGTAAGTATATTATATCTGGTTTC
Source organism: Sequoia sempervirens (assembly GCA_007258455.2). Taxonomy (NCBI): domain Eukaryota; kingdom Viridiplantae; phylum Streptophyta; class Pinopsida; order Cupressales; family Cupressaceae; genus Sequoia; species Sequoia sempervirens. The sequence goes on along the minus strand of VDFB02013193.1, from coordinate 8,768 downwards.
AACATGTTCAAGACTCAAATTTGTTGTGTTTAAAAGTAATATTTTTACAATGCATAAATAAAAATAGTGTAGTTACTATTTATAAAAAACATGCAAATCAAAACACACACTATGTAGTTCAACTTACACATATTTAGTCATTTCAAACATGTTGGTTCAACCTCGATATGTTTAGTCACTTAAAACATATAGATTGAAACACACATTGTGTGGTTCTACCTTAAAATATTTAATTGTTTAAAACATATAGGTTGAAAAACACACTCTCTTGTTTAACATGTTCATTTTAGGTAGTTGTGCACCCTAACTTCGCGCTTCTCAAAATCCCATGTGGAAATTTCAAATCACTCCAAATTTTTTACAATAGCTTACTTGGCAAGTCCCCTGCTTATAACTTTCGTTTCATGGCCACATCATCATTTATGATGCCACATCAGCATGCTTTTTGTCAAGGTGTCCAAAAAGGCCCCAAAAAAAAGTGCTACCAATACTTGTGCATTCACATCATGGGTAGTTGAGCGCCGATGTGGCATCACATGATTGGTTGCTTTTAGATCAAAGTAATACATTTTGTTTAAGATAGAGTAGTCATGTCACCACTATTGAACATTATATAAACAACTACTATCACAACTATTGAAACATGCTCAACTACTGGGTCCTCTCCCTCTCCCTCTCCCTCCCTCTCCCCTAATTCTTTAAAAGTATAATAAAGTGGGCATAGGAAAGTGTTTCTATTGGCGTGAGCATTATTAGTAGGGTGGCACCTTTTGAGTCGCCATTGCTGGGTATCTGCAAGAGCGTGGCGCCTACTTAGCGTTGGCAGAATCGTTTTTATGGACGAAAACTCATAGCAAGCACTGATTATTTTCGCCGACATAGAATAAGTTATCGAAAATTTCCAGGGATTTTCTGAATCAGTTTTCAATTTCTTCTCCGAACGTTCAAATTTGTGCTAAAGCCAATCCCTGAAAAGTTTGGGAATTCAAGCACCGAGATCGGCTTCAATCTCTGTAAATCAAAACGTATATTGAGGTCTAAATTCTGGTAGCTATGGCAGCGGTAGAAACTGAAACCATGACAATACCAGTGCACGCAAAACAGAAGAAAAAACCCACGCCCGGTCGTGGTGGCGTGCTCTCGCACCAGCTAACAGAGGAAGAAGCGAGGGTTAGAGCCATAGCAGAAATAGTAGGAGCCATGGTGGAAGGATGCCGCAAGGGCGAGGACGTGGACCTCAACGCCTTGAAGGCGAATGCCTGCAGGCGCTACGGCTTATCCAGGGCACCGAAGCTGGTCGAAATGATTGCCGCTCTGCCGGAGAACGACAGGGCGATGGTGCTGCCCAAGCTCAGGGCGAAGCCCGTGCGCACTGCGTCCGGCATTGCCGTTGTCGCCGTCATGTCGAAGCCCCATCGCTGCCCTCACATTGCCACTACTGGAAATATTTGTGTCTACTGCCCCGGCGGACCTGATTCGGATTTCGAGTATAGTACGCAGTCTTATACGGGCTACGAGCCTACCAGTATGCGGGCCATTCGAGCCAGGTATGCTTTGTTTTCACAAAGTTCATATAAGCCCTAAACCCTTAACGGGCATTTTTTTGATAATTCAGATTGAACCCTAAACCCTAACTAGATATTTTTTGGTAATTCAGATTAAACCCTAAACCTTAACCAGATGTTTTTTCCGTCATATAAACCGTGAAGCCTAGCCCTAAACGTGCAATGGATTGGCAATTGTTACTTTCAGTGAAATATATGTTCATGTGTTAAAAGAAATAATTAAAAAAATTATACCGTATTTGAATTAGAAAGACAGACCCAATCCCTTAACTCTTTTTTGTTTAGAAGTTGCGCAATTTTTGACTTAGATTTCACGATCAGGTACCTTTCCGTCTCTGCACACGCTTAAGTCTGATGACCAAACTCGTGGCCTCGTTTTGGATGAGTTGGTCACAATGGTTTACACAATTTTTAACACTTGAGGACGTTTTCTCAGAATTTGAACCTGGGACTCTGCCACTAAAGCCCAGAGAGTTTACCAATTGAGCTCATTGCGTTTAACCATAACATATAATCCTTAACCTAAACTAATGTATTGTTAAGTGTGGTTTTTAGTGAAATTTATAGTTTTCTTATTTGGTTACAAGCTTATCAGCGTAACTTCCACTTGAGCGAGGTAGTCTGTAAATCTTTTTTGCTTTTATCTTGATTGCATCGTCCCAATTTTTTATTTCTGATATCTTGGGTTTAATTTCTTTATTTCTCGTCAGGCCATTGAATGAATATGATCAATCCTAAACCCTAAAACCTTAATCTCTATTAAATTTTAAACCCTAAACCCCAAAACATGATTTAAAGCATAAGCATGCAGTCTTATACTGACTATTCAGCTTAGCTCTAGACCCTAAACCCTAAGTCTTTATATAAAATTTAAAAATCAAACCTCAATGTAAACTATTTCAAAATATAAAACATTTGGTATGGCCAGTCTTTATTGTTTTAAAAAGCCTGTAGTTCTTCAAACGAATTTTTTAAAACTCTAAACCTTAATCTGTATATAATCCCCAACTTTGAACCCACAGTTAAGTTATGTTGCTGGCTTGGGTTTGGGTTCCCTGAATTTTTTTCTCTTGGTGTATGGCTGGGTTATATATGTATAACATCATAATAACAATATGAATATATTAAAAATAAGTAAATATAGATATAAATATAATAAATTAAAATATATATTTTTAAATAATAAATATATATGTAAAGGAGACATACACTTTTCGCCAAAGCTAATCTTGGCTGCTTCAATAAACACATATAATTCAGCATAAATGAACCTAAAGTAAATCAATGATCACCTGGGAGTGATAAATTGAACAATATAAAATGCTGATTATGGAATTAAATGCAAAGGAGTGGGGGTACTTAGATCTAAGAGTGATGAAGAAGAATAACTATGACACATCTTTGAAATTGATCACCTTGGGACTGAAAATCAGTCATCTCTGCCTGTACTTCTCCTTGGGATCAGAACATTCTGTCAATTGGCAATATCTAAAAATACCTTGGGGAAATTGCCAGATTGCAAGGGTCATGATCTCCTAGGCCAACTCCCTTGACTAGACTGGCTTTATGGTTGTGAAAATGACTGAAGATAACACTCTTCAGTCATGCAAATGCTTTAGAATGTTGATGCAGGTTTTAGGTTCCTTTTAGTGCTCAAATTGAATTGTTACTAGAATTCTTCTTCTCTCCAATGCATAGAATTTGGCAAATAATCACTAGAGGATAGTGAATGCACATTTTATGCCTTTAAATACCACTGCATAGCAATAAATCACGCAAAATGTGACCAAGTTGGTTCATGGTAGGAATAAGGAATGTAATGGGTGAGAGTTGGCAAAATTTGAAATTTAGGGGTCATTTCTGCAGGGTGTTGGATTGATCCTCCATTGTGCGATTGACCCAAGACAAGTGAATGCTAATTTTGATGTGGGGAATGAACGTCCAAACACGGGAGTGTAATAAATGTCAAATGTATGGGAATTAAATACAAATAATATATGGAAATGAGTGTAAATGTATAGGGGTGATGTATTGAAGAATGAACCTAGGTTTGCACAAGAGTGCACCATTTGTTGATATGTAATTGTATTAGGCTATACCATCAAAATGGGCCCAAAACTAAATGGGAATTGGTATGGATATGTAAATTTCACCATTACAATAAAATAAATAAATTAATATAGAAATATAGTTAATTATATTTATTGTTATTATTAATAATATTATACACATACATAATAATTCTTTCTAGATAAATTAGATATGGGTTCTATAGGGGCCCCCACATGCAAAGATAAAACACTATGAGAAAAAGGTGTAGAAGCCTATAAATTCCCAAAAAAGCAGAGAAGTTACAACATCAAAAACACAAAACCACAAATGAGCTGGAAGATAACTGAAATAGAACAAAACAATACAATTGAAAACTAGTCTACACCAAACATGCTTGCCAACTTGGTCTTCTTATGAGATCTTTGAACCATTTGAGTAGAAGCTTTCTTTCTAGAATTTCTATATGAAACAGCAGTCCAGTCACCCTCCCCATAGGGTAATTGTCAAATTAACCCATCCACAACCTTAGAAAAGAAGGCTGAACACCTCGTGGGAAGTAAGTATGGGGGAATACCATACTTGCATTATTAGAAAGCACACAATTTGAAGAGTTGGGCGCTAACAAATCCTCATCTACTACCCTAGCAATATAATATAAAAGTACTAAATATTGAGCATCCAAAGAAATTAAATGTCACCCCACAACATGTGAAGCAAGAGACTAGAGAGAAGTAGGCTTAGCCTCCAAAGAAGGTCCCAGCAAAAGGGATGTTTTCAAGTATTTGATGAAAGAGTTTCACATTTTTCTACTAGGATGCCATGCTAGGAGCCTTATGCTTCCTTCTTGTGCTGGACTTTGCTTGATGATCAAGATCAAAACAATTACAACAACGAAAAGGAATCCTCACGATCTAATTGTTTCCAGATTGGGTTTTCCAATTTGAGCCAAATTTCAATGGGAGCATTGGTAGGATGAGAATGAGCAACCATTTTAGTAGAGACAGAAAGAAACTTTTTGCCAATGTTATCCACACAAGAGGGAAGCCAAAACAACAAAGGAAGGTTAGGTAACGTAACACAAACTAATAACATTGAGAAAGTTTTTGTTAGAGAATTAAATCCAAGAATGGTGGCTTCATAAAGAGAGAAGCCTTTCCCCAGAACTAGGGACCCTTCACAAGAATAAACTCCCTATTTTCCATTGATTAAAAAACCCTTATAAAAAAGCCTCAAGTACACAAATAGATAATGATTACATTAGATGTATATGGTTTCCAGTTTTAGACACCTAGTAATGCAAATCTAGCGGATGGGGCCAAAAATAATGAAATCTACAAATCAAATCCATCTCCACTTATTGTTTAGCTTCTTGTACAATATGATACCCTAGTTCCAAAGAGGAATATTCTTTGAAGATTTCATTGCCAAACCATTTGGGTAAAATTTAAAATTTGAAACATGAGCACCAACATCTAAGGACAATATTCCTATCCCAAAGCCCTAAATAGGTTGAGCAACAATCACCGCCATAATCTTACTAGGGGTAGATGAGTCCATACCCACATCCGCTACACCCTTGAAAAGATAGGACTAAGTGTTTACAAACAATATACCCTAGCTACCAAACACAAATCATGCAACCGTGAATAATGGGTGCAACAATATTAGAAACTTTAGTAAGACATCTAGTGGTGACAATATCCGCGCACATTAGATGCTTCGTAGAAGGTTTATGCATCTGAGGGAAGTGTGATCTTGTAGAAATCACCATCATAGTCTTACACATGTAATAGATTTATTAATATATCATTTTATGAACATATTTATTTATTAAATTAGTTATTATTAAATATATTATATAAATCTAAATTTTAATAAACTATCTTTTAGTTGAATTTTTATTTTATTTTATTTTTCCCTTGATGAAGTTGTGATTCATGCTTTATTTTGAAGGATTTTATATTTCAAAGCTATTATTTTAGGTCAATGTGCATAGTAAGAATAAATTGTAACTTATATATAGTTAACATATAACATTATTTATTTATTTTTTAATTTTTAGACTGCAGGAATCGGTTAGCCCCCACTATAAATTGCAGTTCACATATTAAGCTTTTTAAATGTGATCGGTGATGTTGGTGCAACACTCCCTCCGGTACCATGGGTTTGGGGGGAGACTAGACCTCACGATCTCTTTCCTGCAACAGGATGCTTTAGCCAATTGAGCTAGGCCCCCCGCCCCAACATATAACATTAGAAAATTAAGTTGAAAGGAAAAAAATATTTTATTTGTTGTTATTTAGGGATTAGAGGATAAGACTTCTCCTTGCCTACTTTGTTGGTTGGATATTTAGGCCTATTAATTTTTTGAGTCATCATTTCTCCACTGACACATCCAACTTGTGGTCTATGTTCTCACTCTAAAGAATAAGCTTGCTTGTCACTTTGATTTAATTAGTGAAAAAAAATTGATCCGACAAAGCCCTTTACACCTAGTGATTCCCAATTCATATCCATTGTTCTAGTAGTTACTTCAAGGTGCTGAAGAATCATCAAACATGTATATTTTGAATTCCAAATAAATGTCATGTTGGTTATATTTAGGGCCAAATTTACTATTTATTTGTGTAGTTGCCCCTAGTCCTAAACATTTATGTGTGTGGTATCAAATTATAGCAATAATGATTAAAAAACTTGAAAATATTTATGAAAGTAAAATTTAAAAATGTTTTAAAATATGTTTTTTTGGAGTCTTGTGTAGGTTGGCCCTAGGTACACCCAAGGTTTGTACTTGAGCTTGTGCAAGCTTGAGTATGAATTTTGGGCATATCTAGGGAGAACTAGGGCCAAGTTCGGTATAGGTACAACCTGGAAACAATGAATACCCAATAATGTAGCATTAAAGAGACTGCAAAATTTGTGTTTTAGTAGTTTTTTTCTCTTTATACTTTGGTAAATGGTGTAACATTTTTGACAAGAATCTTTTAATAAATCGCTTTTAAAGGCAATGAGAGCAAGCTAAGTCAACAACCATGAGCCTAATGCAAAGCTATTTTCCTAGATAGAAAAACTATTGGACGCCTTCTTATTTCACCTAAGTAGTGAATTTTCAAATATTTGGATGCCCTTGTAGATTTTTTTGTAGTGTTCCATGACATTTTAGAATATGGGGACAAGTTTTGCGGACAACAATTATGTTCTCAAAATTTGGGGATGGTGATAGTGGCACAAATAATATATAATATTATATATTTGAAATACTAAATATAAAAAAGAGTAAAAGAATTTAAAATTTGTCAACAATAAATAAATAAGAATATACTACAGTAAATTTAAAATAAATTAATAATAAATAAATATCTAGTTTTATAACAATTTCAAAATCAAAATAAACTATAGTTTTGTTCATTCTAAATTAAGGAGGTAATTGTTGGGCTCTTGGTGTCGCTCCCAAAAACCTCTTGCTCCCCCATTCTTTTGTGATTTCCTCTCCTCTCAAAGCGGCTCTAACTGAGTCATCACCCCAAATTCGTATAATAAACTATAGTTTTGTTCATTCTAAAATTAAGGAGGTAATTATTGGGCTCTTGGTGTTGCTCCCAAAAACTTCTTGCCCCCCCATTCTTTTGTGATTTTCTCTCCTCTCAAAGCGGCTCTAATTGAGTCATCACCCCAAATTCGTTCATGCAATGGTGGATGGCTTTTAGATGGGCTTCATGGCAAGGTAGGTTTTTGAGAGCAAATGGTTCAAGCTCCACCTAACATAAAAGCCTCTACCTTTTCCTCTACATATAGGTTGTCATCTCCCCTTTCCACTTTCCTCCAAAATATTGGTGAAAATGGTAGAGAAACTATCCAATAATTTGAGAAATTTAGCTTCTACAACAAAAAATTGTCTTCATTATCTTTACTTGATTATAACAGCCATAGTTGATGGTAGCCTCTACTTTGTCATAATAGAGGTCTCTAATTTGTCCTATTATGATAAGACATACTTGACTAGTGGTTCATCACCCAATTCTTCTTCTAGGGTTTTCTTGAATCTTGAAACAACTCTTAAAAGTTAACTTAGTGCCTATGTCAAATAATGAGGCCATTTCAAAGCATACATAGACGATAATTTTTGGGGATGAGATGGTAGAGGATGAAGAGTGGCTCATGCAAATCACTCTAATCTGCAAATTTCAAAACTTTTGGTTTAGTAAAGGAAGGTTTTGCTCTTTGTCCATGTGCAAAAGGGTGGTTTCTTGTTTATTTACAAATCTCAATTGGATAGGGTGGTTTTGGGACAAGGTTCTCTTGGGGGTGAAATTGTGGATTCGACTTTAATTCTCTTACATAATCTTTCCTCTCTTAACTTGGTTGGGTGAGTCTTTGAAACCTTCTGCTCCATTTTTGGAAAATTGAATGCCCTTCCTCCATAAACTCTTTGGGAAAACTAATCTTTGTCCCAAATGTAAACGAGATGATGAGTCACTCCACTTTTGCCAGAATCCTTGTGGGTTATGATTAATCGAAGAAATTGCTAGAAGAAATATATTAAAAGTCGACAACAGGACTTGGAGGCAACAAGTTGATTATGAAAGCATTGCCTTCAAATACAAATCATGTTTTGCTAGAAGACACCTAGCTGACCTAGTTGCAAAATTTTAAAGTCTTCTCACTAGGTTAATTGATCCATGTCCTCAAGGAGTTGGTGGAAGGTGGGGTTGGACTGTGGCACTAGTTGATCAATTCTAATTTGGATAAGGATGATCTCAAAGGCTTCCTTTAATAGTGACTCTTTGGTCCCTTCAAGTTCTCCTTTGATTACCACTGGTAAGGCTACTAAGGCTTCTCCTTTAGTGGAAATATGACCTCTCCTTTAAACTCTCTTGTGATAGGCGGGTTGTCTTATTTTTTCAAAGGTTATAATGGACTCCCCTCTTGAAGCGTTGTGGTTAGCGATCCTTTCTTTTGATAACACTATTGGGAATTTTGATGCCTGGATCATGGTGGAGAGAAAAAAGAAGTATCCCTTGGCCAAGGACATTAAGGTTAATAGCCATATGCCTCTTTATACTTGTGTTAAGAAGGTCTACTTCGTGATCTGTTTGATTGGGTTTTCTACTAGGTTCTGCCCAGGGCCCTAGATCATTGGTATCAAAGCTT
>VDFB02013192.1:0-17846 GCA_007258455.2 Sequoia sempervirens | reverse complement strand
TGCAAGATCAATCACAAAGCATTAGGGTGAAGAAAAGGGACTAGGAAGGCTCATGGATAGTTCCACAGGGTGACACATTATTCAAAAAGGAATCTCCATTAATGGCATTAGATTTGACCCAGTGTAATGTGTAGTACTATAAATTTTGGGCTTTGGCACCAATTTGGGTCTAGCCAACCTGCTCCTCCTGGGAGAATGATAGCATATAAATATAGGTAGATAATTCTTATAGAGGGAATGAATGATTATGATATTTTTTGGAAATTTATGTTTTGACTGATTTTATGGAAAAAACCATAGTTTGTGATCATTGGATGAAAACCTAGTGGCCACTAGGATCAGAGGATGAAACTCCTTTGGTTCTTGAGGCTATTCTCATTTATGGATTGCATCTGAGCTTCAAGGAATCTATAGGGAAGAAGTAGTACTATTGTTGGTCTGCGATAGCATTGCATATCATTCTTGATCAACATTAGTGAGTTATATTTGATACATCATATATGTGGATGAAATTCCAAATTTTATCAATATATCAAAGTGATTTGTGTGTTCATATTTTGTTGTTCATTGAATTCAACCTACAAATCGGTCTTTATGTTAATATTTTATATTAGGGACATTACAGGGATTCATATCTTCATTTTCTCTCTCCTATTGAGGGGACATATATTGTACTTGTGTGATAGGAGTATTCCTTTGGGGGTCACATTGAGTCCTATCCTTCCTTCACTAGTGTAGTTATTTCATTTTCTCTCTTTTGAAGACAATATTTTTCCCATGTGGTTTTCTCCTTTTCTCTAGTTATGAGAGATTTTTTTTTTTGTACATGGGTGCCTCATCAAGCCTTATAGTTGGGACCCATTTTGCATCCATCATAGCATTATTTATCATTTATTTAGTTTCTCCTTACATTTATCTTAAGGGGGGTGTTGGAGTAAATAGGTCATCGCCTAATAATTAATTAATTATTAGGCAACTTTTACTTTAATTAATTAAGCTAAACTTAGGAATTATTTTTAATTATTAGATTGAGATATATTTAGATCATTTCATCTCATTGCATTAGATGGTGACACATGTCTCAATCTAATCATGTCCTCATCTAGGGTTTTCTTTTTTCTTTTATAAGTATTCACCTCTCATTATAATCATTCATTCTGGTTATTGCATCAATACAATTTCTTGAGTTGTTGAGCACAACATCTTGATCTTATCTCTCGTTTGTGATAGGATAATTTCTTGTAGGTGACTTCTAGGAGCTATGGGGTTCAATATTCAACTCTAAGACAAAAAACTAGGGATTTTATCTCTACTGGGAAATACATCACCAATTTCAAGGCATATGTGTACAATTAATGTAGATGGCCAAATCAATGGTATACTATCTAATAATCATGTGATAAAATTGGTCAAGGATTTGACTCCACACAAGCAAAGGAGTGCAAGTATAATCATGGTCATCATTGTCACAAAATTCCCTCGTTTGCACAAGCTTAGGATTCTAACTCATCTTGAAACACAACAAAGCCCACTACTTAGTTAACATGGGAGAAACTCCATATTCTATGTCAAAATTTTGTGCATTATAATGAAGGGGGGGAATATACCTTATCCTAACCTAGGACAAATCCAAGAACATATAAGAGCCTTTAGAAAAATTAAACTTAAAAAAAATAAAATTAACAGTTTAGACCTCATCTTTGTACGCAATAAATCCTTTTGAAAGAGCGAGGGAATAGGTGTGGAAATGTTCCCAAGGGATCACCAATATCTCCACAATTTTTAATTGATACTTAAGTTGGAAAATCCATCAGCCACTTGATTCCCTTCACTATAAGTGTGAAGGAAAATATTATTTTTCAACATTTTTCAGTAGTTCTTGGATATCCAGCATAATTTCAGTGAGGTTCCAAGGTGGGTTTAAATTTCCAAAAATAACATCAATGATAATTTTGGATTCCCCCTCAAGAGATGCCTAATTTTGATGGATATAGCCATTTTGATTCCCCATAACAAACCAAGATCCCCAACCTTATTGTTGGACTTCACGCTAAGACCACCATAATAAACAACTATAATGTTACTCATATGTGACCTCAAAATATCTCCCCCACCAATAGGTCTCGAGTTAGCTTGCACTAACCAACAGGGGGAGATCTCCAAATGATATTCAACTGAACAATATTTTTAATTGTATCAATCTTATTGAATTCCACTATGATGCACCAAATTTTAGTAATAGATAGCTCTAGGGGGAAGGGTGAGACTTAGGGAACTTTAACCTATTGATGGAGACATTATCTATCAAGATCTTGGAGAAGGAGAAGAAGACTTCATCAACATTTTTGGAAAAATTGTTGAAGATATGGTTGTTCCTCTCTTTCTAGAGACACCAAACCAAGAAAGGGGGTCTAAGCCAAAATTTAATTTATAAGAGGATGGGACAAAAGGAATACCTAACTATCCACAAATGTGTTAGTGTAGATTTTTATTTTCCTAGTGGGATAGTTTATTTTCCCTGAATTATAGGTTTTTCCTACATATTTATTAAGCTTTCTTAGGATAATAAAGTGAGTTTATCATTTCAAAAAAAAGAGATAAAGTGACGAGTTATCTCCACACTTTAAGGGTGGAGTATTCATAGTTTCATCACTTTATTTAATGTTAGTGGTTATTGGTGGTCAATTCTTATTGGTTGATTTGATGCCTCCATCCTCTCCTTAGTTATATATAAAATCACTACTTAGCTCTTGTATTTTTCATCTTGGAAGATCTTAATGCAATTATGTCATCTTGACATTGCATATCTCTCAGAGTTTTGGTTTGCATTGTTTATGTTTTTCCAATTTATGTAACTTCAAATTTCTCTTAAAAATTGCCTTGGGTTATTCAATCTATTTTATATTTATAACAAATTGAGGACATATATTCATCCATAACCCAACACAAGTCAAATTTTTTCATGCATTTTCCCAAATAAATTTAGCAAATTCACAATATAAAAAAATGGGGCATCATTTCCTTCATCATGTTGCAAAGAATACATCTATTAGGGAGGAGAAAACCTCTCTTTTGGAAATTGTCTTGGGTCGTGGTTTTATTGTGGGCAACAATCTAGTGAAAAAAAAAACAACTTTCATTGTTAACTTTTGGTTCCAAATTTTAGCCCAAATATCTCTATTGTGGGGGTCTAATAGTAGACCATAAGAAGACTTGACAGTAAAACAACATTTGTTGTTCAAGGTCTAGAGAAGGTCATCCTCTTTGGGGAATATAATAATTTGAAGTTCTTGCAAAAAAAATTGAAGGTCCCTAGCTATTATGATCAAATTTGGGGCAACATTTTGACAAATATTTCCATTGGTTAAGCATGTCATTCTTGTAGATATAATCATTGAACAAGCAAAAAAATTGACTAGCAATGGTTGTTAATTTTTTGAAGGAATGGTGAGAGCTAAGGGGTTGTGGGATCAACCAAATATCCTCCCAAAACCTGATAGTTATGTCATTTCCAAATTTCCACCTAGTCCCTTTTAGAAGTAAAATCCTAGACTTAAGAACATTGTTCTAGATCACAAACCCTTTCGGTATGCACTCCTAAAAAATGAACTTATTATCCAGTAAGTTTCTTAAGTACTTGAACCTCATTAACCATCCTCATACATTGGTTTCTTTGATTGGAATCCAACCTATTATGACCAATAAGGCCTTGTTTTTTAATTGTATTTTTATGATCCCCAAGACACCATATAGGTTCAAACAACAAACCTTATCTCATCTAATGAGGGAAAATCTTTTTTTTCCTCAAACCCAATCCATAATTTTTTTTGGGTTTGTTCAAAGTTCTTTGCTAAGTAATTATGAATTTTCTAGCATGGGAAAGAATTTTACCTTTCCATCCAAAAAGATTTATTTGAATCATCTCCAAGGTCAAGTTCAAAAAGGCCAAAAAGACTTGTTAACCATCAAAGTTTGACCAAGATAAGTAGTTAGGAGTTGAACATTTGTGCACCCTAAGATCACTATATTTTTTTGTTGAATCTCCAAAGAGATGTTAAAAAAGTAAATGAAATATAGAAAAATGGTGACCTTAAGTTTAATTTCCAAAACCTAGGGTCAATTCCACTTTTCTAGGATTTCGTTAGGATGCAAATCCACAAGGTAATTAGATTGAATTTCAACCATAAAGGTGAGTCAATCAGACCTATATTTGATCCTCTTGATTCTTGTAAGTTGAATGGAATTTAATTTCCCCAAATAACCCTATGAAACTATGTTCCCTAGATTGAAAATGCAAGATTCTGATAACCAGAAAATTGTAATAGAAATTCGAACAACAGATTTGAGAAAGGAAGAGTCTTGTGCACTTGTGATTCAAATTTGAGGTAGGAAATGGAGGACACATATGCCCAAGGCATGAGTGTCCTTGTAGAGATTTTTTGGATCTATTTTTGCAGTCCTCTAATATCATATCTGAGCTTTGGATTTGTGCCTGTAAATGTGTTGAAATAGCATCAAATATTTCTATAACTGAGTTTTCATGGGTTGAAAATATGTAGGGCTTAAAATGCAACAATGCATATTTTTTCTTCAAACTCCTTTCAATCATCTTCAAACCCAAGATCTACACATTCACAAAGAGAGGAAATTTTGTGCCATTTAGGGTCTTGCCTCAGTCAAATCCCATGTTAGTGTTTACACGTCCACAAAGGAAATGTCAATGATAAATGGATAATTAATAGGAAGTAATGATGAAATCACAAAGTGTTGCAACTCACCACCCTTCAATGGATTCCTTAAAGGACTAAATTCATGTACATCACCTCAAGGCCTTGGATCTTTCATGCTTTATTTTCTTGAATGCTTGAATTTCTTTAGACACCTACAACAAAGGTTAGCCTTCACAAAACAATGACAACATGAACACACATGAACTCACATTGAATTTTACATGATGTTAGGATCTTGAATTGCTATAACAAAGCTCTAAAATGTTGCTCTTGACTTAATCTTGAATGCTCTTAATGATAGTGATTTCTCTTAATGTTCACCTCTTGCTAGTTTTCTCTTGTTAGATTTGAAATGATGCAATAACTAGGTATTTATAGGCATTTATTCAATTTCCTAAAAAATTAAATCTTGATGGCCAACTTAGACACTTGAATTGAAAATATTAAATTACCACAACCGACATATTTGAATTTGGATCCGTTATTAATTTTTGCTTTCTGCATAAATTAATGAAGTTTAGGGGGAATTATTTGCTGGAGTATTAAATTTTGATGTCGAGTTATCCAATGAACTTTTGTTTTCAGTGTTGATTATCAGAAAGGCATTGCAGTACATAACAGAAACATAAATCATTCAAATAAACTTAGATAGAAAAATAATGGAAGCCATTACATGCCATGAATAATTCATTTTATTGAAAAATGATTTGTAATCCCACACAAGCCGTGGGAGTAGCCTGTTTTGATTCTTAATCAAATGCTGAATGAAAGAAAACATGCATTACACAACTGGAAGTAATGTAACAATAAGGTGAGAAGGCGATTCGTCATTGCCTGGAACGACGAATCATTGTAGTAGTTGTGTTGATCTTTTTCAACTCTAGCATCAATTTCAACTCCAGCTCCAAAGTTTACCTGCAAAATTGTGAGGTGATGTTAGAGCAATGAGGAATCACATTTCATCTTATCCCTATATTACCAACAGAAATGGAATGAACGTTTTATCAATCATTCACCAGTTAAAAAAAAAAATGCCATATTCAATCATCAGGGAATCATTTGATCCAATATTTTTACTAACTTGTTTGTTTCATGTGCAGAAACAGGAAAAGTAATGTTGCTGAATCCATCAAATTTCAATATGAGTGGTGTAAAATGTGGCTCCCACAAGGGTTGAGCTCAGCTCATAGCAAAGAGAAGAATAACATTATGCTTTGCAGAATGTTCAAAAGATGTTGTGAATGTTTGCAGTGTAGAACAACAAATTGAAATTCATTTTTTAGTTAAGGCAGGAATATTCCATCTTGAAAATCAAATTAAAAGAAGCATATGTGAAAGAATTTTAGGAAAAAGTATTACATACAACAGAGTGATGAGTGTTTCTTCATTTTGAAACAACTCAGCCAAGGTGTTGAGAACAAATCATTTGCTTTCTAATTTCTGTAGATTTCCATTACAGAAAGCTAGTAATTCTGATATTATATATATAGTGAACAGCAGCATGGTTTCTATATAATAAGAATCAACAGAAAAAGATCATGATTTTCAGCATTTCAACGTATACCCTAAAGAAATTAAAAGCTAATGAAGCTACAAAAGTGTTCATTTTCAGAAATGAAGAAATCAAGAGAACAATGCAAGCTATAGAAAGACTATGAGTAGATATTCGTTCTTTTTTCTCAGACAAATGCATCTGTAAAAGAAATAGAATCATAATTATACAGAGGTTTAGTATTGTTCCATGGCGGCCTGAGTTTTTCATATAAGTTTTCAAAAATGTTAAGAGAAGTTTCCAGAAATTAAGAAAAGTTCAAGTAACTTCATGAAGGCCACGCCTGTAAGTTTCAAAAAGCTTTTCAGAACAAAAGAAAACTTCTAGATTCAATCGCAAGATTATCTTACCATCTCAGACCTTCATAATCTGCAAAATGATGGCGTCCAAAAGCAGAGTTCCACAGAAACTTGTCCAAAATTTGTTCATGGTGACCAGAAGAAAAAATAGCAGAAACAAATTTCCGTAGAGAATATCAGAAATAGTAGATGGCAGCAGCCTGTTAAGCTTTCAAAAGCTTTTAAAGACAAAGAAAATCCTCCAGATTTGAAGATAAATCCATTTACCTTCGCATTTCTGCCATAAATCTTCCAGAATCTTCAAAAAATGGCTCGAAATATAGTGGAAACTAGCAAAAACGTGGCTGGGGTTTCATACATGGCGGCTCTCTTCTTCCAACAGCAAAAGAATGAAATGAAATGAATGTTTATCATTCATTTTAGGGTTATAACCCTAAGGGATGCGTTGGAGAAGGCAATCTTTTGCCTTAAACTTCTTTCAAAAAACCTTTTTCATTTCCTTTTTAAAAGCTTTCACTTCAAATGTGGCTTTCTAATACCTTCATTTATTTTGAATATCTTTTTGATATTGATATCATATGATAGATTTAATCAAAAATAAATCTCTTTATATTTGATTAAGAACTCTTTTATTTTTGCATTTGGAAATAATTGAAAGACTTTATTTTAAAGTGATTTATTATCACTTTTTAAATAAATGTTATTATAAATGCAAAAATAGGATGTGATTATTAATTTTTATTTGCATTCATTTTTATTTGTAAATCTTTATTTAAAATGATAAGTTATAAATCATTTTAAATAAATGATATCATAAAATGCAAATCAAAGTAATTTGAATGAAATTTCAAATTATTGAATGATGGTCAAAGGGGGTTCAAATTGAGCTTTAAATGACTTGTATGAGTCATGGAGATGGTTAGAAATCAATGCCAACATGTGGGGTGAAGTCAAGGAGTGATTTGAGGCATAAAACAGAAGTTCACATTCAGTTATGGTCCTCTTTTTGAGGGATTTTCAGTTTCATACGACCATTTGGAGTTGTTTGAGTTTTGATAACTCTTTTTGCACATTTTGAGGAGCATCTCCAGTTTCATACCTTGTTTGGAGGAGAAGGTGGACAACACATATTTTCTTGGAGCCAAAATTCGAATTTGAATTTTGGATGACTTTTCTATAAGTCCTTCTTTTCTCTCATATTCTCTAGTTCTTGGTTTGGAGATTGCTGAGGCATATCATTCTCACTTTGTAACTCATGATTTCTTGAAATTTGTAATGCAAATATCCCAGATTTTTCAATAAAGAAGCTTGTCATTCCTTCTCAGATCTGTCTTGTGCATGTATTGTGAGTAAATCTTTGGATTAATAGTTTGTGATTTCCATCAAATCCTTATTTTAATCTTATTGTCTCAATGTCTTGCTTAGCTTCAGTATGTTATAGTGCAGGTCATTGATTGTGTTTCATAGATTTGTTGAATGCTTGTTATGAAAACATCATTGTTTTCTTTCAAACAAACTTCAATCATAAAAACCTTTCAAATGAATCATTTATGCAGAACATGCAAGATTGAGTAGTGAATTCTCTTTTAGTTTCATTTGTTGAAATATCTTGAGAGGTTTTAAAGCAGATTCAAGTCATCTTCACATATTGGTGAATCACCTTATTTTCCTGTTTTATTTTTGCTTTATCCTTCTATCCTTTACCTCTGTTAGAAAAACCAGTTTTACAAGAAAATCCAAAGGGAACCAGCCCAAAACCTGGAGGTCTATTCTCACCATAGGATACCCACAGCCTGAGAATAGTCCCATGTGCACAGGATTTATCGAGCTTTTCAGCTTAATTTCGGGTGCAAATCCTTGTGTTACCAGGATCCAAAATAGGGGACACTCACACCTAAGGCGTGAGTGTCCTTGCCCTATTTTTTAGGATTTTAAGTATCAGGGGCAAGGTCTTAGATAGATGCAATTATTTCTCGCTTGCAATTCATTATTAATTGTTAAAAATGGGTCATAGAATGCATAATTTAGGAAATTAAGTACTTAATTAGGTCTAATAATTTAAGGGGGAGAAAAACATAAGGTGAAATTTTCATGGGTGAAAATTTACGGTGGTACAGTAAATATGGTTTTTCTCAAAGTTAATACATTGACCCACATTAATAGCATAATTTTCCAAGAACTATTTCCATCTTCTTGCCTCCAATACAAAATCACATCCAAAAAGTATTATGTTGTCCATAAATTGTTGGAAGTAGAAGGGTGAACAAAGGTGGCAACTTTGATAACTTTAAGCTCCCTTGTTCTAGTCATAGTCATAATATTTCTCCCAATAACTTTGGCCATTAGAATTAATAGGTAGGGGATAAGGGTTCTCCCTACCTGATACCTTTGCTAATATTGCAAAAACCTTAGGGGATACCATTGACCAAAATAAAGAATTTGGTAGTGGTAATACACTCATGAATTATATTGATAATATTATTTTGAAAACCAAAATTTTCAAGCATCATAAATAAAAATTTTGAGGAGACCTTTTCGTAAAATTTTGAAATGTCAAGTTTTAAAGTCATGCCTTGTGTGTTACTTGTATCTATTGAGTGAATAACTTAGTGAGTATTTAATGTGTTATCCAAGATCTTTCTTCCTCGTATAAAACCCTTTTGCCAATGAGAAAATAGCTTATCAAGTAAGGGTTGAATCCTAGACACCAAGATTTTAGAAAACACCTTGTAAGTTGTGTTACAAAAGCGAATGGGTTTGAAATCATCCATAGAATTAGGGTCAAGAATATTGGGGACCAAAAAAATAAAATTTTGTTGAATTTTATGAGCTCCTTCCCAATCTAACAAAGTCCCTAGAAACATCAATGACATATTTTCCAATGATATCACATAAATCTTGAAAAAAAGCAAGGGGAAAGCAATCTGGACCTAGGGCTTTAAATGAACCCATGGAAAAGAATGTAACCTTGACTTCTTCCATTGTAATAGGATGAGTGGTGGAGAGATTATCTTAACGAGTGAGTAACGAGGGGATGTGGTTCAACAACTTCTTAATAAGAGTAGAGGGGGAGGAACATAATGAACAGTAAGTAGGGACTCAAAAAATCTGGAAGCAAGTTGGCCCACCTGATCATCAACAATCACCTCAATACCTCTTTCATCAGTAAGTTTGGAAATAGTATTCATTTTTCTATGTCACATGTTTGATTGATGAAAGAAGTATTCCTATCTCCCTTTTTAACTATTAGATTCTAAAATTTTGTTTCCATAATATCTCCTCTTTCCTCATAAGAAGTTTCTATTATTTGGACAATTTATTCTCTAAAAGGGAGGTCCCCATAGAATTATCCCCAACTACAATAGCTTTATGAACCTCTTGTAGCTTAGAATATTATTTTTCTCATAAATATTGCCAAAAGACAACTTGTTTTAATGCTTAACTTTTTTTTTATTATGCTCAATTTTTGAATTAATTTGAACATTGCAAACCCCTGGATTGAGTTATTCCACCAAGAAGCAACACAATTTCTAAATTTGAGGTGAGAATCCCACATTATATCATATTTGAAAGGATATGGCCCTTTGTGGAATCTTTCCACCCAGTTAAGGAGCAAGGATTTGTGGTTTGAGCCAATTCTAGGAAGGGCATAAAGCTTAGTAAGGTCGACTATGTCCTAATTTGAAGAAATGAGAAATTTTTCCAACTTAACTTGGATAAGGTGCTCTCCCAATCTTCTATCAGTCTAGGTAAAGAGTTGATCTTGGAGGTCAATATCCATCAGATCAACAATAGTTAGAAAATTAGGAAAGTATGTCATACTATCTAAATAATCCATAAATTCCCCTAACTTTTTAAAATAATATAAGTGGTATTAAACTCTCCAACCACCGTCCAATAGGCTTAATTTTTATTATTAATTGAGGAATAAATAGCCTTCCAAACCTCTTTTCGTGCATTTCTCAAATTTGGCATAGAAAGGTTTAGTATTATCCACTCTCTATCAGTAAAACATAACTTCTAGACTATTCCTTGAGTTGCCAAAGTATGAACCATAACAACTAGTTTGATTCCACATGGTGATGATCCCTCTAGACGTACCTTGGGATTCATTGATGAATAAATCCATATTTTTCCAGATGTTTTTGGTGACAACTATAAGGTTTTCTTCAAATATTTTTACTTCTTGTAGGAGAAGAATATCAATCTTATTTTCAAAGATGCAACTTAAAATCCTCATTTACATTTTTTCTTAGAGGATAATTCTAGAGTAGCTTTCCTTCCATTAGAAATTTCATGAACTACCTCCCTTAGTCTGATTTCCATCTAGGAAGGCCTTCCAACCTTAGAATCAACTCCTACATCAACAACTTTCATAGCAAGGCCTTTGCCTTTACATTTAGTTGTAGTCCAACCCTCTTGGTTAGCATGAGGATCCTCCTTCATAGCATCCCTATTGTTTGGAGTAACAAGACTATTTAGATTGTCCTTTGGAAGCTCTCCATTCTCAACAATCTTTTCTATGTTGTTCGGTTGAGCCTTATGTTCTAGATTTGATGGAAGAGGGGAAGACCCCTTCACCATTTCCACTAAATATTCCTAGTCCATCTTGGAGGGGAGCTCCCCATCCTCCTTGTTTTTTGATGATAAACTGCTAATATCAATCTTTGGGGACACACCCTCCACCACAACATTCTCCTAAAGAAGATACACCTTTTCAGGACCAACCAATTAACTATTTGTCTATGAATCAATCTTTAGACTACAATTTTTGTCTAAATTTGTAGAAATAGAATCTAGACACACTTTACCATCAAGAGAAGGATCCTAAGGCAAGTGTTTTTTCCTCAAGAGATTCATGAGATGAACTAACAATATTAAGAATGTCCTCCTAAAAGGGGTAATCCTCTAAGCCATCAGCCTGATCTTTAAGCTTCTCAGCTAATTTCACACCTTGTTGATTTTTCCCTTTAATGGATGAGCATTGGGTGATAATACGACCAAGCTTTCAAAAAATTTGGTAGAGCACTCTTGATTTTTCATATTGAATGGGTTGATTCCATCTCCCAAACTTAGACTAAATAGTTATGGAAGTTGGAAGAGTCTTAAAATCTTCAACTATAACACACAATCTATAAAAAACTAACTTGATCTTCTCATTTGTAACCTTCTTGGTTGTGACAAAGTGCCAAAAGGAATTACCAATCCAAGTGAAGATTTCCTCATCCTAGAATTCCAATGGGAGGCTTGAAAGATGAACCCAAACTAGAGTAGTTTTATTAAGATCTACCTTAGGGTTGAAACCCGACCTCCAACGACAAAGAGAAAGATATTTCTTACCATAAATTCATGGTCCAATTACAATGTGAAGAATTTCATCTTGGGTTGTAAATTTAAACATTAACATACCTATTTCCATAGAGCAAACATAAATGCTTCCCTTCAACTACCATTGGTCTAGACCCATTTCCTAACTAGGATAGTATTGGGTCGCAAAGAGAATAACTTCAAAAGAAAACTAGTTACATAAGCAAATTCCAAACACGGATCTAAGCAAGAGAGGGTTGCAAAAATTTTGTTACTAATCTTTAAACTATTACAATTTAGATGCATATATTCATAAAACAAATTTCAAATTTAAACACATAAAACCATAACACACAAAGTTACGTGGGAAAACCCTTTCGAGAAAAAACCCACACACCAAAGCACAAATCAATTGTATTATCAGTAACAAAGCAGTTACAATACAATAACAAAGTCTATGCTCTTGCAAATGTCTTTACATTGTGATACAAATTTGGAGTAATTTTGACAGCATAACGACTTATGAGAAAATACAAAAATAATTCAAATACATAAACATTTCTCATATTTATAAACCTCTAATATAGGCACCTAGGAATTCCATGTGTCATCTCCATAGTCTCTGCATGCATGCAAACTGAAACATAGAACATGCACAAGTTTAACTAGCCAAAAAATTAACCTGCCAATCATGCAGCGACATGCACCAACATGCAACAACATGAAAGGTGTCCAAATCTATATTTTATGCAAATATTAAGTCAACTTGACATGCATGGCATCCCACTAGAGAAAATCCAGCCAACTACCAATTTTGAACTCCCCTTTGACTTCTAATCTCTCTGAGTGGTTGTCATAGTCCCATTTAGCAACTTTCCAAAATGCCACCAAGTGATAACTCTAAAAGCAAGGACACATGTCACCATAGAACACCTTTGAGAGTTTTTCACAAACACCTCTTCCCAATTGAGTGCCCAAGTGACAAGTGGCACAATTTTGTGTTCTCCACCAAACTTGTAAGAAGTCAACTTGCAAACGGGTCCCACAAACTGTTATATCAACATAGAAACATATCACTTAGGATTAATTAATAAAATATACAAAAAAGGGAATAATTTAATTTATTGAATATCTTAGGACTTGAGTAAAAGCACAAAGATGAGTCCACTTCTAGTGGAAGTTTCAGACTTAGAAAAAAACCTGAAATTGGGCAAATGAAATGGATCCCATTATTTAGCAAACAAGATCTTGTTTTGCTTCAGGGCCTAAGCCAAAAACAAGATCCCATTCTAAAATAGAATCATGTTTCATAAAGGCTTAAAATTTTATAAAAACCAAACGGGATCATGTTTTTAAAAATTTAAATTTTTGGCCCAATTTTTGTTATGGGTTTCGGGTCGGGAAAAAGGCTTGGGGAGCCGACCCTTAGCTTTGGACCTGCTTTGACCTACAACTTGAAGGTCATGTCAGTGTTAGTAGAAAAGAGTGACTCTAGACATATGTTTGAAGACCTTTTTGCATAATTTTTTGATGAAATTAAAACCCATTATAGATGAGAATGTGAAGATTCCAAATATATAATTTTTTTACAATTGGATTATTTTTCTATTTTTCAAATAGTTTTTGATGAAACTGGTCCATAAACTTGAAATATCAAAGTTTTTTAGTATTTTAATAACTTTTTATTAAAATATTTTTTTGAAAAATGAATTATACGTCAACATTCTTCAGAAAATTATTTTCAATTTGAAAAAAAAGTAAAAAATGATAAGTTTAGGTCATCTTATGCGTGATGTACACATGATTTTTCAAAACAACAAATATGGCCAATAAAAATTTAACAAAAAAAATAAAAAAAATCAAAAAATATCGTCAACATTCTTTAGTGTGTTACAAATCTTTTCCCAAAAGGATTTAGAAAAATATGATTATTTAGGTCAAAATATGGATGACATACACATGCATGGTATGGTAAAAGAAAGTGACTTTTAAACAGTGGTTTTTAGACATTCCTATTGAAAATCAATTTGTATCATCTGGGTATTAAAATAAATTACATATTTGGAAACTAGACTCTGAGTACTACATTTTATGATTAGTGACTTTTTTTAAGATTCCATCTCTAAGTGCTTCAAATTTTAAGGTCAAATGTGACTGATTCTGAAAATCAGGGAAAACACTTCCACTTTTTTCCCAAAAAGTGGACAACTTCTTGCACACACCCACTCTCTAAGGTTGAGACACCTTAATCCCAACATTCTCCCACTTGTCAAAGACCTTATAGGAGTCATTGCATCACTACTCAAGCCACAAGGCCCATAGAACTGACACACCATCTAAACTTATTTGTGCTCACTCGCTTCGTCAATGCATCTACAACATTCACCAAAGCATCCACCTTTTCCAAATTCACCTTTCCATAATTTACCATATCACAAACAAAGTGAAACTGCACATTAATGTGCTTTGTTCTGTCATGGAAAGTAGGATTTTCGATAAACAAATAGCACTATGGCTATCGCAACAAATAGTAATTTGTCCTGCATCAAAATCAATATCAAAACACAAACTCTTAAGCCAGATGGCTTCTTTACAAGCATGAGTAGCTACCATGTACTTTGCTTCTATAGTGGACAAAGAAAATACAACCTATCACTTACTCATCCAACTTATAGCACCACCAAACACCATGAAAACATATCCACTGGTGAATCTTTTGATGTCAATGTCACCTACCCAATCAAAATCCACATATCCATAAATTATCACTGAATGTCAAGTTCTAGTAGGATAACCATGAAAACAAATGGCATACTCAGAAGTACCCCACAAATATCTGAACACTCTCTTCATTGCATCCTAGTGCACCCATCCAAGATTAGCCATATACTGACTAAGGACTCCCACTTCTTGGGAAATTTTTGGCCTCGTACAAACCATAGCATTTATCAAGTTTCCAACAACACTCGCATATAGTACTTTGGTCATGTCCTCCATTTTGATAGGAGATTTTGGACAATCCTCCACAAAAAGCTTTGTTCTCTACATTATAAGAACAACTATCTACCTACAAGTTGTCAAGTTGAATCTCTCCAACACAAAGTTCACATACTTGCTTTGGCTTAACCAAATCTTTCTATTAACTCTATATCTTTCGATCTCCATCCATATAATATACCTTGCTACACGTAGATCCTTCATCTAAAACTATGCTGACAACTAATATTTCAAATCTGAAATCATACTCTTACCATTCCTAATAAACAACATATCATCCACATACAAGACTATGATGAGAATACGGCCATTAGTAGTCTTGTAATAGACACAATGATCATATTTGGATCTCAAAAATCCCAAAGAAAACACATAGGTGTCAAAATTTTGGTACCACATTCTAGGATATTGCTTCAAACCATACAGATATTTCTTCAACTTGCATACCAAGTTCTCTTTACCTTTCTCAACAAAATGATCTAGTTGTGACATATAAATTTCTTCCTCCAAATCACCATGAATGAATGTTGTCTTCACATCCATTTGTTCCACTTCTAGATCATAAGCAGTTGCTAGTGATAATAGGAACCTAATAGATGTTAGCTTTGCTATAGGAGAGAACATCTCACCATAATCAATTCCCTCCACCTGAGAATGCCCCTTCACAACCAACCATGCTTTATGCTTCTCAACACTGCCATCTAGACCAATTTTCTTCTTGAACACCCATTTGCATCCAACAAGTTTCCATCCTTTAGGAAAAGGTACCCGATCCCATGTAGCATTCTTCTTCAATGCAGCCATCTCTTCATTCATGGCTTCCATCCATTAATTTGCATCATGCATACCCATAACCTCTCTAACAATCCTAGGCTCATCAACAAATTTAGCAATCAAAGCAAATATGCAACTGGAATCTAACATAGAATATCCAAATCTTTTTGATTGTCACCTAACACACGTAGACCTCCTCAATTGTTGAGGTTTAGGTTCTTGGTCTTCTTTAGAGCTTTCAGAGCTACTTGATCTCTCATCAACATTAGGTCCAACAAGAGTGCATAGTTAATTTATCTTCAGAGTAGGTGGGATCTAAACTATCTCCTTTTTCTATTTCTCTTATGTCTCTAGCTGCAAATCAACTATGGAAGGTTTCAAATCTCAAAAGATCAAACTTCTACTATAGAGAACCTTATTTGCAACTGGATGAAAAAGCTTGTAACCCTTCACATCGACACCATAAGCGATGAAGAAACACTTAAACACCTTATTCTCCAATTTAGATCTTTTCTCACTAGGCACATGAGCATATGCCTCACAATCAAAGACTCTGGTATGTCTCATCGAGGGATTCTTACTAGACCACACCTCCATGGGTGTATTTTTAACAAACACCAAAGTACGAGATCTTTTAATTAAATAACATGCAATAGCTACAACTTCATCCCAAAAATTATGTTCAAGGCCAACACCACTCTCAACATACTCTAGCCCTCTCCATAAACATTTTATTCATCCTCTTTGAAAATCCATTTTGTTGTGGGGTGTATGGAGTTGTCTTGTGTCTCTCAATCCCATGGTCCTTACAAAACCTGTCAAATTTTGACGAACAAAACTCACCACCATTATCCATGTCCTCAAATACTTAATTTTTCTACCAGTTTGATTTTCAACCAAGGATTTGAATTCCTTAAACTGACTAAAAACTTTATACTTTCTTCTGAGAAAATATACAAATGTCCTACTATAATCATTTATGGATGAAACAAAATACACAGATCTAGATAATGAAGGAACATTAGCAAGACTAAACACATTTGCATGAATATAATCCAATACCCTAGAAGACTTATGATAACTAGAATAAAAAGAATACGGTGCTATTTTCCATATATACAATGTTCACAAAAATCAAACTCAAGATTACAATCATCAAGGACTTCAACAAGGCTCTTATTTTTCAGGGCTCTAAGACCCTTCTCACCAATATGGCCAATTATTTGGTTCCATAACATTGTCTTCTCATCAAGAAGTTTCATTTCCAAAGCATTGGCACCCTTAGGTACTCAGAAAGCATGACCATTAGATGTAGAAACCATAGTTTTCTTATCTTCTCAATCTGATGGTGAGGATGCAAAATACAGAGCCCTCTTCTTGGACTCCACAAAAGTACTATTGCACTGAACTATGCATGCATCCAACTTATACAAGGTTTCAATTTGAACACCCTTAACAATCACCATAGAACCTCTAGTCATCCTGCATACACCACTCGAGAAAATAACCTACACACCCACATCACTCAGTTTACTTACTAAAAGTAGGTTTTGTGCTAAACCAGTGGTATGTAGGACACCATCAATTCCCTTCAATCTTCTATCATGGAATTGAATCTTGACTCTTCCATGACCAACAATCTTTAGATGAGAGTCATCACCCAGATATACCTTCCCACCATCATACTTCTCATACTTCGAGAACCAACCTCTGTGAGAGGTCATGTGGAAAGAGGCACCTGAGTCTATCAAACACACATGTTCTGATGCATGCTTTTCCAAGGATACAACAAAATCATCACCATCATACTGATAATATTTATCTAAATCAAAATCAAAGGATTTCTTATTTTTTATTTTTTCTCCTCCTTGCATTCTTTTTGAAAATGATCGGTCTTGCTGCAATTCCAACATTTCACCTTGGAATTTTTACTAGGAGACTTACATCTCCCTGGAGACTTGGGCTTAGACTTCTTGTATTTATTCTTTCCTTTCTCCTTTGATCTTCCATGAATAGTAAGGGCCTCCTTGGCCATATCATAAGACTTCCTCCTCGTCTCTTCAAACAATAGCAAAGCAACCACATCATCCATCTTGAAAGTGGTTGTTGTGCTTCTAAGATCCATCACCAAGTGATCCCATGAGTTCGGCAAAGAGCACAACATGAGCATGCAATGGTCTTCATCCC
>VDFB02013191.1:34875-50730 GCA_007258455.2 Sequoia sempervirens | reverse complement strand
CCTACTTTCACAGTGTTCTTGGATTAAAGGGTTTCGTGATGTAATTTGACCCATTCCACTTTTGTGCCTACTATAACTTGTGGAATGGGTCCTCTAACTTGTAAATTACTTGCCTAACCTATTTAGAATGTTGTGGAGTCAAGGTTGGGTGTTTGAGATGATGTTCTAGGGCTGTAGTAGGGTATTTTCATGATGAAAATGAGGGTTTCAAGTGGTGTTTTGACAAAATATGGGAGGGATTGTCCATGTAATGTATTATTCACCATGTGCAGGGTCTAGTAAGTGTGTTTGGTGCTTTGATTGGGTCTGGTAGGTTTGAGAGATAGGAGTTTCATTAAAACCCCAAGCATTTTGCTTAAAATTGAGGGTTTGGTTTATTAGGGGTCTAGAGGTCTTGGACCTGAAAACAAATCATGGAATTGGAAGTTTTGACACATAACATGTACTGTTGTTTGAGGAGTTTGAGTGAAGATCTAGTGTTTAAAAGGCCATCTCTTTGTAAATAGGGCTAATTTAGTAGCCTTTGTGCAAAGTGGTCTATTGGATCTTAATGATGGTACAAAGAAACATGGTATTATCTATTGGGAATTTGTCTTAGGGTTTTTGTTAAAGCTTGATTGATGTTTGGTTGGCCATTGGGTGACCTCTAAAAGATAAGCCCATTTGATGAGATTTGGAGACTATAAGCCTATTGTTGTTAGTTGATTTAATTTCGGTGATTGTGATTTCAAGGTTGGTGTCTTGTCGAGGTCTGATTAGTTGATGTTGAAAAAAGTTCCTCCACCTTGAATTGAATCAACAAGCCCTCTAACATAACAAACCCCAAAACCCTCTTCCTTCACAAGTTAGGCAAGGGTTTATTGAAAACCCATACTCAAAACCTTCCCACAGCCAACCAAAGCCTAAAACACCTTTAAAAAGGTTTGCACAAGCTTAAAATTTTAAGAGATATCACTGCCCCCAAAGATTTATTCAAACCCTAGCAGTAAACCACCATTTTCCACTAGAAAATGCCCCATTTGACATCTAGGGCATCACCTAAAAACCCTCTATTCACCTCCCTTGCGCACAAAAATTTGCACGCATGTTTTATAACCATAACTAAGCCTTTCCATCGAGTTATAGAAGCATACAGTGGGTGAAAGGCTTAATATGACATTTTAATGCACTCAAAACCCTTAAAACAGGGTATACAAACCCACCCTCAGTAATTAGCTTCTAAAATGCACAAAATCACTAGAAATCCAACCAAACCAAAACTAGAACAGAGTTAAGTCTGATGCCCACTAAATTCCATTGAAAAGAGAGCACAATCACCTTGTACAAAATTGTATAGTTCAATGAAACATCAAATCCCAAAGTGTAAAAGGGTAGCAATTTTTGATGGGGTATTACTCGGATACCATGGCACAAACAAAATCTTCACTTGAACCTATGGGATCGTGTTGGGGCCCTCTACAATAATCTATCTTGGTTTTTGTTATCTCAGAGTGTTTTTCCCGTGGTGTTCAATTTTCAGTTGATGGAAAAAGTGTCAAATACAAGCAGTGGAAAGTTGCAAAGTGGTGCAACTTTCGTTCTGCAACTCGTGTGACCAAACAGACTGTTCCAACGTGTCCGAATATGTATTTTTATAATAGTTATGGTCCTCTTTCACACCCAAACATGTGGAATCACTTCGAGCTATGTTCAACCGGATCGACCCCTTAAGAGTCCAAAGTGCAAAATGATTGCAAACTTCAACATGTTGTTACTCGGATACCATGATGCTTAGAAATATTTTGTTTGATCCTATGGGATCATGTTGGGCCCCTCTACAATAACTTATCTCAGTTTTTGTTATCTCAGAGTGGTTTTCCTGTGGTGTCTAGTTTTCAATTGATGGGAAAAGTGTCAAATGCAAGTAGTAAAAAGTTGCAAAGTGGTGCAACTTTCTTTCTGCAACTCATGTGACCAAACAGACTATTCCAATGTGTCTGAATAGGTATGTTTATGCTATACATGGTCCTCTTTCACACCCAAACATGTGGAATCGCTCTGAGCTACGTTCAACCGGACCGATCCCTTAAGGGTCAAAAGTGCAAAATGACTGCAAACTTCAACATGTTGTTACTCGGATACTGTGATGCTTAGAAACTTCTCATTTTATCCTATGGGATCGTGTTGGGCTCCTCTACAATAACCTCTCAATTTTTTGTTATCTCAGAGTGGTTTTTCTGTGGTGTTCAGTTTTTAGTTGATGAAAAAAATGTCAAATGCAAGTAGTGGAAAGTTGCAAAGTGGTGCAACTTTTGTTCTGCAACTCATGTGACCAAATGAATTGTTCCAATGCATCTGAATGGGTATTTTTACACTAGGCATGGTCCTCTTTCGCACCTAAACACGTGGAATCACTCTGAGCTATGTTCAACCAGATCGATCCCTTAAAGGTCCAAAGTGCAAAATGGCTACAAACTTCAACATGATATTACTTAATTATCGTGACACTTAAAAACTTCTCATCTAATCCTATGGGATCATGTTGGGGCCCTCTGCAATAACCTCTCTCAGTTTTTGTTATCTCAGATTGGTTTTCCTGTGGTGTCTAGTTTTCAGTTGATGAAAAAAGTGTCAAATGCAAGTAGTGGAAAGTTGCAAAGTGGTGCAACTTTCATTCTACAACTCGTGTGACCAAACGAACTGTTTGAATGTGTCTAAATAGGTATTTTTACACTAGGCATGGTCCTCTTTTGCACCCAAACACATGGAATCGCTATGAGCTACATTCAACCAGATCGATCTCTTAGGGTCCAAAGTGCAAAATGGCTGCAAACTTTAGCATGTTGTTACTTGGATACTGTGATGCTTAGAAACTTCTTGTCTGATCCTATGGGATCATGTTGGGCCCCTATGTAATAAAATCTCTCATTTTCTGTTATCTCGGAGTGGTTTTCCTGTGGTGTCCAGTTTTCAATTGATGGAAAAAGTTGAGTAAAGATTTATGGATTGTAACTATGTGTAATCTTTTTTGCATCAACGTTTCATATCATACTCCATGATCCATCATCAAGATGCTAAGAAAAGAGAGTAAGAGAGTGAAAAATAATAGAACACTTGGAAATTTAAATAGGTGGGGGGTTAAGGAAGGAGAAAGGTAAGACAAAGAGAAGGAAAATATCCACCCAATAAGATACATTAAAAATTAAAAATATAAAAAATATAAAAATTAATTAATGTATCTTATTGGGTGGGTATTTTCCTTCTCTTTGTCTTACCTTTCTCCTTCCTTAACCCCCCACCTATTTAACTTTCCAAGTCTGCTTCTACATTTTTTCACTCTCTTACTCTCTTTGCTCAACATCTTGATGATGGATCATGGAGTATGATTCGAAAAAGATTACACAGAGTTATAATCCAAAAAAATTTACACTAAATGATCATGGATTGTGGAAACCTTATGATATTGATGAAAAAAGTGTCAAATGCAAGTAGTGGGAAGTTGCAAAGTGGTGCAAATTTCGTTTTACAACTCATGTGACCAAATGGACTGTTTCAATTCATCTGAATCAGTATGTTTATGCTATGCATAGCCCTCTTTTGCACTAACACATGCGGAATCACTTTGAGTTATGTTCAACCGGATCGATCCCTTAAGGGTCCAAAGTGCAAAATGGCTAAAAATTTTAGCATGGTGTTTCTCAGATACTGTGACACTTAGAAACTTCTCGTCTGATCCAATGGGATCATGTTGGACCCCTCTACAATAACCTCTCCTAGTTTTTGTTATCTTAGAGTGGTTTTCTTGCGGTGTTCAATTTTCAATTGATAGAAAAAGTGTCAAATGCAAGCAGTGGAAAGTTGCAAAGTGGTGCAACTTTTGTTCTACAATTCGTGTGACCAAAGGAATTGTTCCAACACATCTGAATAGGTATTTTTATGCTAGGAATGGTCTTCTTTCGCACCCAAACACATGGAATCGCTCTTAGCTGCGTTCAACCAGATCGATCCCTTAAGGGTCCAAAGTGCAAAATGGCTGTAAACTTCAGCATGTTGTTACTTGGATATTGTGACGTTTAGAAATTTCTCATCTAATCCTATGGGATCGTGTTGGGCCCCTCTACAATAACCTCTCTCAATTTCTGTTATCTCAGAGTGTTTTTCCTATGGCGTCCAATTTTCAATTGATGGAAAAAGTGTCAAATGCAAGTAGTGAAAAGTTGCAAAGTGGTGCAACTTTTGTTCTACAACTTGTGTGACCAAAAAAATTGTTCCAATGCATCTGAATAGGTATTTTTGTGCTAGGAATGGTCCTCTTTTGCATCCAAACATGCGAAATCGCTCTAAGCTACATTCAACCGGATTGATCCCTTAAGGGTCAAAAGTGCAAAATCGTTGCAAACTCCAACATGTTGTTAGTTGAATACCGTGACGCTTAGAAAATTCTCATATGATCCTATAGGATTGCATTGGACCCCTCTACAATAACTACTCTCGGTTTTTGTTATCTTGGAGTGGTTTTCTCGTGGTATCCAATTTTTTCAGTTGATGGAAAAAGTGTCAAATGCAAGCAGTGGAAAGTTACAAAGTGGTGCAACTTTCATTTTGCAACTTGTGTGATGAAACAGACTATTCCAACGCATCTGAATATGTATTTTTATGCTAGGAATAATCCTCTTTTGCACCCAAACACAAGGAATCGCCCCGAGCTACATTCAACCAGATCGATCTCTTAAGGGTTTGAGTGTAATATGTTGAAATAGGCCATTCCACCTATTGTTCAAGCTGTGTCTCGGTGATATGGGCCTGATGTAAGTAGGATAGGGAGTAGGAATAAGAAAATAACATTGGTAAAGGCATTGGAAGAGATTACTAACGTTGTCTTTATTGAAAATTCAGAATTGAGGCCCCTTAAAAACAAGGCTAGAAGAGGTGAAAAGAAGAAATTGCTTTAAAATAAGTTAGAATAGGTTGGAAATAGAGTGAGGTTGTGGAGTTTGATGTGTTCAAAATTTCTGCAAGGACAGGGGAGGTCAAAAGAATGTTATGGCATGATGCCCTAGTTGGGAAAACAAGGGTTTTGAATGAAAAAGAGAGGTTTGAGGGAGTAAAAGTGGGTAAAGTCAAGAGGCAACATAATTTGGTGGTCAATTAAGTTTATGCAGGCAGAATGAAGAGTGTTGGAATAGGTTTTGAGGTTTGAGTTCGAGTTTGAGGATTCGGTTCGCCAGTTAGGCCAAAATTTTTTGGAGGGGGGTTTGATTCGTTTTGGGTTCATTGGTACAGAAAACTGGTGCTATAAAAATTGGAACTTGGTGCTATGAAAACTTGGATTATGATTAGAATATCACATAATATCATATAAACAACAAAACCACCATAAACTTGAATGTAATTTAAAACATGCATGATAAGTATTCATCAATAAAACTTGAATTGCGGTAGCTTGATATATAGAGTCTATTGATGCTAGGGTTCAATTTGTATGATTTTGAAAAAAGAAGCCAACTAAGTAAAGTTATCAGCGTTTTTCATAAATTATAAGAATTTTTTTAGTACACTAGCCATTTTGATGTCTTCTTGTAGTCTCAAACATTATTTTGTATCATTGTTACATTGGTCTTGAAAGTGGTAGCTTAATAGAGCTCCATAATACAAAATCTATTTTACTTGTGCAGTGTAACAATGGTATAGGCAAAAAAAAATTTCAAAGAACCAAAGGGTGACTGCACAATTGAAGTGTATAAAAACATATCTTTTTGTAATATCAAGGATACTTTTTGAAACTTCCATGCATTGTGAATCTAAAAGGAAAAGTATTTTTCCTAATCTGTATGCAACCATGCTTTTAACATTGTCAAAAAGAGAAAAACTTCCTGAATGATGCAAAGGCATGGCCAAATAGTTCTAACTCTTTGCATGAGAGAAGAGATATGTTGGAGAGTACATCAAGTCAGTGAGAACAAAAGTGTAATTTGTTTTATTTTGTAGTATTCCTCTATTTCTCTACAGATGTGCAATAAATTCTCAGTTCAATGATGCAAAACAATTTTTGAAAAAAGAAAGTTGTCTCACAATCCGCTTTCAATCTAGCAAGCAAAAATGAAAGCTCAACCTCTTGCAACAAAAATTCTTGTTTACAAAATAAATGAATAAGAATGAGGTAGTTAAGGTGTTTGAAGTGATTTAGAGTTCACTTTTAGGGTTCCCTTGGATGTGGGTCAAAGTAAAACTCCATAAAACATTAAAAAAATGTTAAAAAAACACTTTTTTGGATGCCTAGGCACGCGGGTTCTGTCTTGGTTCGCCTAGGTTTTGTCTGGATTTTTCCCAAGTTCTCTTGGGTTCTTCTTGGGTGAACCATACCCAAAAATGAAGGACCCTGGTTGAACCCACAGGCAAACTGAACCAGGACCCAGAACACTTGAGTGAACCACAACCAAAACCAAGGCTAAAATAGAACCCAGTAACATAGATAATGTGTCAAGAAGTTGACTACTTCATCTACTCTAAATATTATGTTTTGCAAGTGTTGTGAACATTATGTATCCTTTGCTTAATTTAGTTGTTTCAATCAAAGGATTAAATATATTAGAATCTTTATATCAATCATTTCATGGAATACCAATTGAAAACATGTTTTTTGCTTTTAGATATAGTTGTTTACCATCAATCAATTAATTTATTTGTAAGAATTGGCTATGAAGGTAGCCACCCAAGATCTAGAGGCCTAATAGAAAGCACAAGCATAAGAGAAATAGAATATGACAAGAATAAATTGTATTCAATGTCAATGATATAAGAAAATTCTACAATGGTCCAAATGTACATAGGAGACCCCTTGGTTATATAGCCAAGGTGAGAACATAGGAGGGCATAAGATTATGACAAGTGTCGTAATCTTATGACATGAGACAACTATGAAAAGTTATCACTCCATCTAAAGTGGAAAAGGATAATGTGATAATCTCCACAAAAGGTGGAGAGATGATCACATGATGTGTCCACAAAAGGTGGAAGTGATGTGGTAATGACATGTCAAGTCCACCAAAAGTGGAAAATCTCCAACAACCTCCTATGTGGTCCCTGAGTAAACTTAACTAAGGTGTAATCAAAACCTAGGACAAGGTACAACACATTTAATTACACCAACATTATTCAAGACAAACCATGAAGGAAAACAATGATCAATGCTATGGATAACCAATTAATAAGTATACATGTGAATAAATCAAGCATGTACATGTGAATAAGGGAAGCGCAAGTAGTCACAAACACGTATGCCTTGAAGTATACACACGAATACATAGTATACACAACTTAATACAAAGTATATGCACGAATACAAGGTATACGCATGAAAACACGTAAGTTGCAAAGTATACATTGGAACACATGTAAGTCACAAAGTATACACGTAAGTTATAAAATATACACTTGAATACACGTAACTCATATCTATTGAACCATGAATTTATAACATGCAAATATGGACACCATCGATAAAAAAGATTTGTATTAACCAAATAGCCATGTGCGCATTCATCAATATATGTCGATATAAGTATAAAATATAGGTACAAAATAGCCATATAGGCTTACGAGAATGCCATATAGGCATACAGTGTCAAATATATCCAATACAAAATATGTACAAAACAACCATGTAGGCATACAACAAAGAGCTCTGGAATCAAAAGTCATTGCTCTCTAGGCTCTTGAAATAAACTCTTTCCCTTTGCTTGTTGATCGGATGGCAATAGGTCTGTCACTCGTTTGTGTTGCACTCAAGGAGTGCTCTTGCTACTCGTCCTAGTACTGTTAAGTTCTTGGTGAAGTTCAATTTTTTTAATTTTTTTAGCTAAAAGTGGTAGACCACTTATATATATATATATATATACATATATTTGGTTTGAAGTTTTAATTGTCACAATAAGAAGTACTGACATTAATATATAGAAATTACATTATAAAAAATGATATATTTAACAAAATAATCACTTACAGCCATCTCACGATCACTCTCCATGAGGGAAATATTTGCACACTGATGTTGAGGTGTGTTCAAGCCCTGTATAAACCATCTAAATAGAAATTAAACTACAAATCAATAATTTGGTTTGATTTTTCACTAGAACTAACATCTATAACAACGAATGTAAATTGAAATTTAGTAATTTGCCTCATACATCCCTTGTCAGAGCCATCGAGGATTGTATAGCAGATGAAACACTGATATCCATTGCCCTCATAACATTTGGAGGTGTTTCCACAACCAACATCTAAAAATAAAACAACAAATTATTCAATTACAAAAAAGCTACAATAGCGATCCACGTCATAGGTTATAATGTATGAGATCTAATGAACAAAATTTTGAGTACTTATTAAACTATATATTTCTTATTATCATGCTTACTATTTTCCCTATCCATATCTTGTTCGAAAGGACGTGTTTTTAGGCTTTTACCCATAGTAGCAAGTCCCTGAACCGTTTGATTAAATGCTTTCATAGACATGTACGATAACTATGGTGGCATAGAGAAGGTAGTGAATTGTTTGAAAAAAATCCTAAAAAGAAATGGGGTCTCATGGTGATGGAATGTCATTACAAACAAATGCACATCATGGCATTCCATCACCATAAGACCGCATTTCTTTTAGGCATTTTTTCAAAAAGTTCATTGCCTTCTCTATGGTATTATTGCTTACTATTATGCTTTGATAGATATTTTTCCAAGCATCCATAGTTTTTTGGAAAGCACCTATTTTAGGCTTTTAGTCATAGCAACAAGGAAGTGAGTAGTTTGAAAAATGTTGTATCATAGTAAAGGTGGTAAGCATTTTGAAGAAATGAATCAAAAAAATGTGGTCTCATGGTGATGGAATGGAATTCCATCACCATGAGACCGCATTTCTTCGAGGCATTTTTTCAAACTACTAACTACCTTGTCTATGCTATTGCTTACTATTATGGTTTCATAGATTTTTTCCAAGCATCCATAGTTTTTCATGCAGGTGCACCTTTGCAAGCACATGCCTCCATGTGAAGTAATTGCATCACTGCTTATGTTGAATTTCTAAACAACTATATTGTAGTTGAAATTTTGTCATCTATCAACATCTAGTTATTAGTTATGGAATGTGAAGTAATGCTTTGAGTTTGAATGATGTGCAATGCAACGTAACCAAAAATATGAATATAAACTACACAAATAAATTAAGTACAATTCATTATTTAAACTCTTTATTCTATTACCTGCATGTAGGTTTGAGTAAATCCACTAGAATTGGGAGTTGTTCCCTCGAAACCTCTAATATTACCCTGTTCAACATCCAAAATCACATATTAAAATACCATTTGTAAAACAATGTTATTAACATGTAATAAATTTATAATTGTTTACTTGTTACATACCCCATCGATAGGTGTACTACAAAAATAAGTAGGTGGAGGGTCGGTGTATCCAGTCTCAACATTGTGACCCTACAATTTTATTAAAATCATAAAACTAAATTAGTTAATCTTGCATTTCAAAATTAAAATTTAATAAATTAAATTCAATGAACATGCTAACTTTTACCTGAGTATCAATGCCATATGCATCATGCAAAATGTCAGCCACCCTCTCCATCTCCATAGTTGCATATGGATCCTGCGTAGTAGCCTCTTGAGTGTCGATGGGGTCATATGAACAAGTCACCCTGCAAGATTGACACACATGGGTTCGAAGGCCACCACTCGAAGAATCCCCTGGATGGCATTGTAGAATAGGGCTAGTATGATGGATGACACTCTGGTTCAAAGTATTGATCACTTGCAATGTCTCTATGTCGGCACTCTCCTTCGTGATGACAGGCATAACAACGTGCTCATGAGGTGGCCTAGCAAGAGCTCGTCCCCCTTGCTATGTAGGATCTAGCTATGCATCGGGCCTATCCTAAGCTGATCCCCCACCTCTCCCCTGGAAGTCCCTCATCTCAAAATAATTTGGGATTTTGTTCAATATGAACTCACTATATAGTTTCGCAAGAAAATACTGGGGGACTTCACAATTGTTGCATAGTCAATCATCAAAGACCATGTACCACCTATCATAGAAACAGTTCCTAATCTCTTAGTGGTGGCACCAATGAATAGGAAACCTCTTTACATTGAGGCTCAAATTTTGATTTGTGCGTGGGTCAGTGAATAATGAGCACAAATCACCTTTTGTAATTTTTAAATCCTTTACTTGTTTATATGATAGTTTATCTACATAATATGCCCTAGTCGCCTGCCTCCTATCTTTCCATCCAGTTATTTGTTTGCTAATTGAATCTACATTTTTCAACATATCTTTCAATGAATTTGATAGGGTCGTTCTTTCTATGGTTGAACCATTTGGATCACTCAACCTACTAATAAAATCCTCAATTTGTTTTTTGTTGTTCTCAATTTCACTCATTAAATTTTGTTGAGTGTTAGGAGGGTGTTGAGTGATTGGTGGAGGAGGTTGTTGTTGAGGTTGATTTTCTTGTTGAGGATTTTTAGGGTTTGTAGGTTCATTTGCATCTCCTACAAATTCAAAAAAAATATATCAAATATAAACTAAAACTAACAAAATCAACCTAAAACTAAGAAATTCAAAACATCAAACAATACTTACCTCTCCCACCTCTTCGTCATCGTGGTGCCATCCTAGTAGAGAAATAGCAACTATTGTTGAAGATTTTTTCACAATACCTCCTCCTAGAATGCAAGTGTGAAAGTTGGGGGTTTTGGCCACGAGCAGAAGAAAAAAATAGTCGAAGGGAAAATGATGACTTTCACTTTTTTTTTCTTTTAATGTGCAATAACGCGAGCACATTATAACGCGCTCACGCTATGATTTTTCAAAAAAAATTTAAAAAGTGGCCACAAAATTGCTACCCAACTTCATGCACCCGCCCAAGGATGATCAACACAAAATAGCTTTCACCTGTCCATGGGGGACTTACTGCTGGAACATGATGCCATTTGGGTTAAAGAACATCGGGGCTACATACCAAAGAGCTATGATGCCAATTTCCATGACATGATTCACAAATCTATAGAGGATTATGTGGATGATTTATTAGCCAAATTAAGAAAGTGTTGAGATCACATAACGATACTAAGCTCCATCTTTGATAGGTTAGAAGAATACAAGGTTAGGCTCAATCCTAAGAAGTGTGTCTTCAGTGTGCAATCAGGAAATCTCCTAGGGTATATTGTATCAATGACAAGAATCGAGATAGACCCTAAAAAAGTCAAAACAATTCTTGAAATGGAAGCACCACGAACACTAAAGCAATTAAGGGGTTTACAAGGAAGACTCCAATCCATTCGTTGATTCAAATCATAGTTAGCAAATAAGGCTATCCCATATTCTCATCTACTCCACAAGGGAGTAGCATACAAGTGGGATGTGAAATGTTATAAAGTGCTCAATAAAATCAAGGAGTACTTGCTAACACCACCAATCCTTATGCCACCAATTCAAAACAAGCCATTGATCCTATACAGATTGACAACCATAGCAACCCTTGGCACTCTCCTAACTCAACATGATGAAACATGGAAAGAGAGGGCCATTTACTATATCAGTAGAACCATGGTGGGACACAAGCTAAATTACACATTTATTGAGAACGCTTGCCTAGTAGTAGTGTTCGTTGCACAAAAATTCAGGCACTACATGTTGGCTTGCCAAATAAAACTTATCGTCAAGATAGATCCTCTCAAGTATCTACTTTATAAAGCAATGCTCACAAGGTGAATGACTAAATGGGTCATGATACTAACAAAATATGACATTGAGTATGTAGAATGGAAAGCCATCAAAGGACAATAAATTACAGACCAACTAGCAGAGGCACCGATATTCAGAAAACCCATTAGTATTAGAATTTCCTAATGAGTCAATCTTTAATCTAAGTGCAGCAGATCATTGGAAAGTATACTTCAACGGGTCCTATACTCAACATGGGTCAGGTGTCTTCTTCATCACACCACAAGGAGATTGCATACCAAATTCATATAAGTTGTCTTTTCCTTGCACCAACAATACTGCCAAGTATAAGGCTCTTGTCATAGGACTTAGAATTGTAGTGCAATGGAAAATCATGGCCCTTAAAGTTTATGGAGACTCTCAACTGATTATCAATCAAGTCAATGATGAATACCAAACAAAGGATGACAAGCTTACCCCATGCAAGAAACTGGTGGAAAGTCTCAAGGAATTCTTTATCGACATCACATTTGAGAAAATACCAAGGGTAAACAACAAAGCAATAGACGCTATGGCAACAATCGAATCACTACTAGATATCCCACACAATGTCCATAAATATGAATTCTGGTTGAGCAGCTTTCATAGTTAGCTTTCGAGGTACCCGAGTCTGAATTCGTGTGTGAAGTCATTGGTCCTGGTGATCCTTGGTACCATGACCTATACACCTACTTGAAAATAGGAGTCCTCCCTAATGATATCACCCCGAACCTTAAAAGAACATTTGTCAAGAAGTCATCTCTTTTTGTTATCTTAGGTGACACCCTGTATCGTAGGAGTATTGAAGGAACCCTTTTGTGATGCCTTAACCTTGAGGAAGCTTTGATTGCTTTAACTGAGGTACATGATGGCATTTGTGGTTCACATTCTAGTGGTATGACCTTGGCCAAGAAATTGTTGAGGACTGGGTATTACTAGCCTACAATGGAGAAGGAAGCTCATGACTATGTCTAAAAATGTTTACAATGTCAATAGCATGGGGACCTCATCCATGCACCAATTCAGGAGCTCTAACTGATTATAACACCTTGACCTTTTTCATAATAGGGGATCGATCTCATTGGAAAAATCACTCCCACCTCATCTAATGGACACAAGTTCATTATCACCACCACAAAGTACTTCACAAAGTGGGTAGAAGTCATTCCAATGACCTACATCATAGGGAAGTAGATATCCAAGTTCATCCTAGACTATCTCATTTACCGCTACAATGTTCCACAAGCCCTTATCTCAAATAACGAGACACCTTTCAAGAACCAGGATGTTTGAGAACTATGCCAAAAATTCAATATCCAACATTGATTCTCCACTCCATACTACCCCTAGGGTGACATCCAAGCTGAGGCTTCTAATAAAACCATCTTAAAGATCCTCAAGAAAATAGTCAATGAAGATGGTCGTGATTGGCACCTACAGCTAAATACCACCTTATGGGCCTACTGAATGAGTATCTGCACACCTACAGGTGCAACACCTTTCTCCCTAGTCTACGGATCAGAAGCCAACCTTCCAATTGAGATCGAGCTCCCATCCTTGAGAATATCATTGTAGAATCTCATTACTGATGAAGAATATCAGGTGTCATGATTGAACAAACTAGAACTATTGGATAAGCAGTGCATAGATGCCTTGAACCACTTGCAGGTCTCCCAGAATCATCTCAAGAGAGCCTATAATAAGAAGATCAAGAGTTGGTCCTTTCAAGTTAGAGAGCTCGTATTGAAGGAGAATCAAAAAAATGTACCAAATCCAGACAACAAGCAAAAATTTGAACCCAATTGGTTGGGACCCTTCATCATCATAGCAAGTTATAAATCAGGAGCATATCAACTATCTACACCAGAAGGTGAGCCTCTGTAGGAGCCTATCAATAGCTCCCATCTTAAAAAAAATTATGCCTAAACTTGTAAGGTATAAATCTAAAAAAAAATTAAAAATTAAAAATATATAAAAATCCAAAAAATTTAGAAAAAGGATTGAAAACAGTAAAGAAAAAAAAATTGTCCTCTAGTAAAAATCACTTTGGTGGCGCTTTGAGCAAGTACCTTGTTGAAAACCTGGAAAACAGGCGCCTCGAGTAAATAAATCACTTTCCATCCATCAAGATCTCTACAGATTGTTCTGCATCATTCATCCATCACATCCCATTAATCCTTCTGACACACATCTACGTCTGCATCATAGCTTGATCCTGTGTTTGGATCATGTTCCACCCTAGAACTACTCAACACATTCCTAAGGTTAGTTTGTCCTTCCTATATCAGAGTAGTCTACCACATCACATTGGGCATGTTCTTATACCCACATTGGATTAGATTCATGTATATTCTTAAAATCTTCCTTAAAATTAAAAAATCCAAAAACATTCATAAAAATTAGAAAACCCAAAAACATCTAAAACATGTCAAAAAATTCAAAAACAAGTCAAAAGGTCATAAAAGGTAAAAAATAGAGTCCTCTTGTCGAACTATGGGTCTCTGAGCTCTAAACATAGGAAAATACATCATCAATGTGCCCCCAAGACACATTAGTTCAGTCCTTTAGGAGTCTATCATAATAAACTAACAATCCACATGTTATTTTCTCATCAATAAATGAGTCTGTGTCTGTCAAACTATGTGGTCTCTGCATGTAT
Organism: Sequoia sempervirens; assembly: GCA_007258455.2. Taxonomy (NCBI): domain Eukaryota; kingdom Viridiplantae; phylum Streptophyta; class Pinopsida; order Cupressales; family Cupressaceae; genus Sequoia; species Sequoia sempervirens. The sequence goes on along the minus strand of VDFB02013191.1, from coordinate 36,324 downwards.
AACGTAGGCAAGGCTAATATTTGATCATCCCCCAAGGCCCCTAGGATAGGTCTTTAGATTAGATTCTTGGTCAACATCTCAAAAAAACCCAAAAACATTGGAAATTTTGATAAATCAAAACATTTGTAAAACATCTCAAAAATACCAAAAAAAATAGCCTCAAAACATTTCAAAAATACCAAAAACATTCAAAAAACCCAAAATCCATCCATCCCATTTCACATTCATCTACAATAAACATCTGCTCATAATAAATGATCACCATCTTCAAACCTTTGGTAAAACAATCGGAAACAAGTATAGAAAATTCAAAAGTGAAAACTCAAATGTCAAAGGTCTCAAGTCTAGGTTAGTAGGTAAACAAGTTGGTTAACTCTTGGTATCAATATCCCATCATCTCGTTAGTCTCAAAATCATTTGATAACATCATGTCCTAGGATGCATCCTTCCTACAATGGACATCAACATTAGACCTCATCGTAGTTTAGTCTTGGCTAGAGGTATGAAGAACATTAGCTTGTTTGTTTACTTGATCTTTGTCTTGTTGATTTATCTTATTGTGCCAATTTCGATGACCTCTCAATGATGTCTAATCAAAATGATTTAGAGAGAAAGGGAATGGGGCATTGATCATTATCTTTTTTTTTGTTGTGCTTGTTGGATATTCTTTGTAATATAACTCTTGGTCATGCTTTCTATTTTGTTTGCTGTAGGGAAAAGTGCCTTTGAACGTCTTTGTCAGACTATTACATTTCGTGGTGTCGTCTCTTCTGTGATGTTTTGGCCCCGAGATGTTTGAAATATCCAAGTACAATTCTAATAGGGTTTTGTATGCCAAGTGAACAAGGATAATTCTCATTTGATTGTCGAAGCCAAAGTCCATCTCACCTAGGTATACCACACTTTATTTTCTATCAGATTCATGTGTGTTATCAAACATAGGGAAAGTTATGCTCTTTACATCCCCAATCCCTGGATAAGCTATACACCATCATCATTCATCATTATATCTAAGAAAGTATCGATGACTCATAGACTTGTTGGAGTTCTCCATCTTCTCAGAATCAAGGGTTGATCCCTCTCTTTCTTCTATCCTCTTTCACACTAGCATGCTATCATGACATGCATCCATCCTGAATTCATAAAAGATTAGCATACACATCCTACATAATCATGGAATATCATCATAATAGGAAGCATTATTCATCTCATTCGCATTGTCATTATCATCTAAATTTGTTAGTCTAACCATCCAAACATCTATCTTGAACCTCTTTATCATGAGATCAACCCTAAAATCAAACTTTTTGCTCGATCTCTCGAGGGGGCAGTGTAGCAATGTAATTCCTTCCGTTAGGAAAGTAGTGGGGCATCCGAAAAAATTAGAAATTAATTTTTTGAATTTTGATCATGGCAGTGTTATTCTTTAAACCAACACAACAAGTACCT
>VDFB02013191.1:0-34775 GCA_007258455.2 Sequoia sempervirens | reverse complement strand
AATTCAAAAAAAAATATATCAAATATAACCTAAAACTAACAAAATCAACCTAAAACTAAGAAATTCAAAACATCAAACAATACTTACCTCTCCCATCTCTTCATCATCGTGGTGCCATCCTTGCAAAGAAATAGCAACTGTTGTTGAATATTTTTGCACAATACCTCCTCCTAGAATGCGAGTACGAAAGTTGGGCGTTTTGGCCACGGGCGGAAGAAAAAAATAGTCGAAGTGAAAATGATGACTTTCACCTTTTTTTTCTTTTAATGTGCAATAACGCGAGCACATTATAACATGCTCATGCTATGATTTTTCAAACTTTTTTTAAAAAGTGGCCACAAAATTGCTACCCAACTTCATACACCCGCCCAAGGATGATCAACACAAAATAGCTTTCACCTGTCCATGGGGGACTTACTGCTGGAACATGATGCCATTTGGGTTAAAGAACATCGGGGCTACATACCAAAGAGCTATGATGCTAATTTCCATGACATGATTCAAAAATCTATAGAGGATTATGTGGATGATATATTAGCCAAATTAAGAAAGTGTTGAGATCACATAACGATACTAAGCTCCATCTTTGACAGGCTAGAAGAATACAAGGTTAGGCTCAATCCTAAGAAGTGTGTCTTCAGTGTGCAATCAGGAAAGCTCCTAGGGTATATTGTATCAATGACAGGAATCAAGATAGACCCTAAAAAAATCAAAGCAATTCTTGAAATGGAAGCACCACGAACACTAAAGCAATTAAGGGGTTTACAGGGAAGGCTCCAATCCATTCGTTGATTCAAAGCATAGTTAGCAAATAAGGCTATCCCATATTCTCATCTACTCCACAAGGGAGTAGCATACAAGTGGGATGTGAAATGTGATAAAGTGTTCAATAAAATCAAGGAGTACTTGCTAACACCACCAATCCTTATGCCACCAATTCAAAACAAACCATTGATCCTGTATATATCAGCAACCATAGCAACCCTTGGCACTCTCCTAACTCAACATGATGAAACATGGAAAGAGAGGTCCATTTACTATATCAGTAGAACCATGGTGGAACACAAGCTAAATTACACATTTATTAAGAACACTTGCCTAGTAGTAGTGTTTGTTGCACAAAAATTCAGGCACTACATGTTGGCTCACTAGATAAAACTTATCACCAAGATAGATCCTCTCAAGTATCTACTTTCTAAAGCAATGCTCATAGGGCGAATGACTAAATGGGTCATGATACTAACAGAAAATGACATTGATTATGTAGAATGGAAAGCCATCCAAGGACAATAAATTATAGACCAACTAGCAGAGGCACCGATATATTCAGAAAACCCATTGGTATTAGAATTTCCTAATGAGTCGATCTTTAATCTAAGTGCAGCAAATCATTGGAAAGTATGCTTTGACGGGTCCTATACTCAACATGGGTCAGCAGCAGGTGTCTTCTTCATCACACCACAAGGAGATTGCATACCAAAGTCATATAAGTTGTCTTTTCCTTGCACCAAAAATATTGTCGAGTATAAGGCTCTTGTCATAGGACTTAGAATTGTAGTACAATGGAAAATCATGGCCCTTAAAGTTTATGGAGACTCTCAACTGATTATCAATCAATTCAATGATGAATACCAAACAAAGGATGACAAGCTTACCCCATGCAAGAAACTGGTGGAAAGTCTCAAGGAATTCTTTATCGACATCACATTTGAGAAAATACCAAGGGTAAACAACATAGCAACAGACGCTATGGCAACAATCGAATCACTACTAGATATCCCACACAACGTCCATAAATATGAATTCTTGGTTGAGTAGCTTTCATACCAGCTTTCGAGGTACCCAAGTCTGAATTCATGTGTGAAGTCGTTGGTCCTAGTGATCCTTGGTACCATGACCTATAAACCTACTTGAAAATAGGAGTCCTCCCTACTGATATCACCTCGAACCTTAAAATAATGTTTGTCAAGAAGTTATCTATTTTTGTTATCTTAGGTGACACCCTGTATAGTAGGAGTATTGAAGGAACCCTTTTGTGATGCCTTAACCTTGAGGAAGCTTTGATTTCTTTAACTGAGGTACATGATGGCATTTGTGGATCACATTCTAGTGGTATGACCTTGGCCAAGAAATTGCTGAGGACTGGGTATTACTAGCCTACAATGGAGAAGGAAACTCGTGACTATGTCCAAAAATGTTTACAATGTCAACAGCATGGGGACCTCATCCATGCACCAATTCAGGAGCTCTAACCGATTATTAACACCTTGGCCCTTTTCATAATGGGGGCTCGATCTCATTGGAAAAATCACTCCCACCTCATCTAATGGACACAAGTTCATTATCACCACCACAAAGTACTTCACAAAGTGGGTAGAAGCCATTCCAATGACCTACATCATAGGGAAGCAGATATCCAAGTTCATCCTAGACTATCTCATTTACCGCTACGATGTTCCACAAGCCCTTATCTCAAATAACGAGACACCTGTCAAGAACTAGGATGTTTGAGAACTATGCCAAAAATTCAATATCCAACATTGCTTCTCCACTCCATACTACCCCTAGGGTAACATCCAAGCTGAGGCTTCTAATAAAACCATCTTAAAGATCCTCAAGAAAATAGTCAATGAAGATGGTCATGATTGGAACCTACAGCTAAATACCACCTTATGGGCCTACTGAACGAGTATCTGCACACCTACAGGTGCAACACCTTTCTCCCTGGTCTACGGATAAGAATCCAACCTTCCAATTGAGATCGAGCTCCCATCCTTGAGAATATCATTGTAGAATCTCATTACTGATGAAGAATATTGAGTGTCATGATTGAACAAACTAGAACTATTGGATAAGCGGTGCATGGATGCCTTGAACCACTTGCAGGTTTCCTAGAATCGTCTCAAGAGAGCCTATAATAAGAAGATCAAGAGTTGGTCCTTTCAATTTAGAGAGCTTGTATTGAAGGAGAATCAAAAAAATGTACCAAATCTAGACAACAAGCAAAAATTTTAACCCAATTGGTTGGGACCCTTCATCATCATAGCAAGTTATAAATCAGGAGCATATAAACTATCTACACCAGAAGGTGAGCCTCTACAGGAGCCTATCAATAGCTCCCATCTTAAAAAGTTTTATGCCTAAACTTGTAAGGTATAAATCTAAAAAATACAAAAAAATTAAAAATATAAAAATCCAAAAAATTAGAAAAAGGATTGAAAACAGTAAAGAAAAAAAAATTGTCCTCTAGTAAAACCACTTTGCGGCGCTTTGATAAGTACTTTGTTGAAAGCAAACCCGGAAAACAAGTGCCTCGAGTAAATAAATCACTTTCCATCCATCAAGATCCTAATGGATTTTCTGCATCATCTATCCATCACATCCTATTTAATCCTTCACACGCATCTCAGCTCGCATCATAGTTTTTCTGAACTCGTGTTTGGATCATGTTCCCTAGAACCATCAACACATTCCTAAGGTTAGTTTGTCCTTCCTAGCACGTAAAAGTAGTCTACCACATCACATCGGGTACACCTATGTACCCACATTGGATTAGATTAATGTATGGCCTTGAAACTTCTCAAAATTAAAAATCCAAAAACATCTATAAAATTAGAAAACCCAAAAACATCTAAAACATGTCAAAAAATTCAAAAACAAGTCAAAAGGTCATAAAAGGTAAAAAATAGAGTCCTCTTGTCGAACTATGGGTCTCTGAGCTCTGAACATAGGAAAGGACATCATCAATGTGCCCCCAAGACACATTAAAGGTCTTTAGGAGTTCATCATAATAAACTAATAACAATCCATGTTATTTTCTCTAACACAAATGAGTCCTGTCTAATTTAACCATGGTTCATGCATGTATAATGTAGGTAAGCAATATTTGATCATCCTCAAGGCCTTTGTGGATAGGTCTTTGATTAGGTTCTGGTCAATATCTCAGAAAAACCTTAAAACATTGGAAATTTGGAGGAAATCAAACATTTGTAAAAACATCTCAAAATACCAAAAGGGCCTCAAACATTTTCAAAAATACCAAACATTCAAAAAACCTGAAATCCATTTATCCTATTTCATATTCATCTATACAATAAACATCTCATAATAAATGATTACCATCTTCAAACCTTTGGTAAAACAATCGGAAACAAGTATAGCAAATTCAAAAGTGAAAACTCAAATGTCAAAGGTCTCAAATCTAGGTCAGTAGGTAAACAAGTTGGTTAACTTGTATCAATATCCTACCAGATTCTGGCCAGTTCAAAATCATTTTAGAGTAACATCATGTCCTAGGATGCATCCTTCCTACAATGGTACCAACATTAGACCTTATCGTAGTTTAGTCTTTAGAGGTATGAAGAACATTAGCTTGTTTGTTGGCTTTGACTTTTGCCTGGTTTAGATTTATTCTTGATGAAGCAATTTCGGCGACTCTCTCAATGATGTCTGAATCAAAATGATTTAGGAGAGAAAGGAATAGGGCATTGATCATTATCTTTTTTTTTGTGCTTGTTGATATTCTAATATAACTTGGTCAAGCGCTTATTTTGTTTGTTGTAAAGGTGTTTTGAATGCCTTGTTGACTATTGTCACATTGGGAGGTCATTTTCCATGTTTTGGTGGTCCGAGATGCTCAGAAATATCTCACATATCCATTAGGGTTTGCATGTCAAGTGCAGTCAATGATAATTCTATTTGATTGTTGAGTCAAAGTCCATCTCACTAGGTACAACGCATCCTAGTTTCCTATACCTTGATGCATCGTATCTATATGTGTTATCAAAAATAAGGAAAGCTATTGTATTTACATCCCCAATCCCTAGATAAGCAATACATCATCATCATTCATCAATATATCATCTGAAAGCATTGATGACCATAGACTTGTTTATCTCCATCTCCTCAGTGAACGTTGCCGATCCTCCCTTTCTTCTATCCCTTTCACACTCAGAAGATGCCATCATGGCATGCATCCAACCCCGACCATAAAAAAAGATTAGCATACGCATCCATATAATCATGGTGGTAATATCAATAATAGGAAACATCATTCATCTCATTTACATTTACTGTCATCATCTAAATTTTTGTTAGTCTAAATCCATCCAAACATCCATTCAATCTTTCTTTACTCCTGAGACGCAATCTAAAAATTCAAACTTTTGCCCGATCTCCTCAAGGGGTAAATGTAGCAATGTAAAATTCTTCCGTTAGGGAAGTAGGGCATCCGGTACCGGGAAATTAATTTTTTGAATTTTGATCATGGCAGTGTTATTCTTTAAACCAACACAACAAGTACCTCGCTTCAAAGAGGGAAAAAATGTAGACACCAAAAAAGTCTTGATTGATACTATGCATCTAATTCTAATTAACTAACATTGTTTCTTCCTAAACCACTTCGAATTCATCAATTAATTGAATAATCGGTATTATTTAATTAAAATCAACAAATTCGGCTATTAATCAAATAATTAAATTTATTGGATTAATTCACCCTTCTTCTAACTAATTCTCATCATATTTAATTAAATCAAACCATTTAAATCAAATCCCCCAAAGTCCTCTCACTTGATTAAATAAATTAAATCAAATGTCACAATCTCCTAATTCACTCCAATTAATTAATTCTAGATTAATTAATCCTAAATCAGGTTTTCAATCATCATTATTAATTCGTCCAGCTTTTAACTCCTCAAGAGTTAAATCAACCCATGGTCAACTAACCAAGTTGCACATGAAAATAATTTTAATTAATTATTTAATTCATCTATTTTCCCTCACCAAGGCATATTCCAAGGAATATTCCTCCCAACAACCTCTCATTCAATTTCCCTCCAAAGGTTTTCAAAAACCTTTCACATTTGCAATAAATTCTTTTACATCCTCTCAAATATCATTCAATTCCTCTTACAGTCCTTCAAATCCTCAACCAATTTCATTTATTTCTCCTCCATCCTCCTCCACTCACACATTTCCCAAAACATGCTCCAACTTCCTCCAATATAATTGTGACACTTGACACATTCTCATTGGCTCTCATTTTATCCCACATTCACCAATTTCATCCATTCTTAAACCCTTGGCTTCTATAAATAGAGGCATCTTTTTCACAATATGGATCCATGACTTCATGCATTATTGTTATAGTCATTTAAGTTCATAGCAATCACCATTTTCATGTTATTTTGAGTTCATGTTCACTACTTAACATCATTTCAATACTTGGATCATCTTCAAATCATCAAGCTTAGCAATTGGGATTGGGAAAGGGCTTCTTTCCACATCAAAGGAGCACCAATCCCCCTATGGGATTGAGGTTTGGTTAATTTAGTTGATTACATGTTTTATTCTTGCTTTATTTCATGTTTTCATCTTTGTTCTTCCAAGAATTTCATAGGGAACATTAGATTTAAGCTTTCTAACATGTTTAACAATGTTTTGTTTATCTCTTGTTAGTTTGTGCAGGTTTGGTGTTCACACTTCTCAAACTTAGGAATCTTCATTCCTTATGAGAAGGGAGTACTCAAGATTGCTACTGACAATGGGCTATATTAGAAAAAAGGCTAAAAGATAGGCTAGGCAGAGGCCCGGGAAAGGCTTGCCAGCTGGTTTTGCATTTGACCCATGTTTTGAAGAAGGGCATTCAAAATAGGGTCAAAAGATGACAAAGGACCAGTGGAACCTCCAGAACCACCACCGCCAAAACCACCTCCAGATCCACCTCTGGAGCCACCGTTGTGACCACTGTTAGAGCCACCACCACTACTAGGGTCTCCATTGAAGCCACCTCCACTACCAAAACCACCACCATGACCTCCACTAAAGCCTCATCCACTAGTACCACCTCCGCTACCAAACCCACCGCCACTCATTCCACCAAAGCCCCCATCACCAAGGGCAATAGGAGGGGTGAAATTGAACCTAAGGGGCATTTTACTCACCTTGAGGGTGTTGGGCCTTTCGGACGTAGAAGAGAAACTAATCGAGGGCCCTATTTCAACCATGCACATAGGTGTAGTAGGCATTAAAACATCTATTTGTCTTCCATAGGCATCGAGCACTTCGCCTCGGGTAGTACCCGATCTATGCTTATATGAAGGGATATAAGCTTCGGTTAAATCAGTAAGGTCTCGTAGAAATTCTATGCATGTTTGATCCTTCCCTAATAAATGTCTCTCCTCACTCGTAAGCATAGCGGCTCTTGCCATGCTCAGTACTTTCTTTAAATGATTCACAAGGTCTAGCAATCTATTATCTAATGCCATAAGGTTTTCCACAAGAATATGCACAACATCATCCTCATCTATAGATGAAGCCATAGGAGATGCTAGAGGGGTAGGAACATGAGTGGTTTCTTCTGTGAAACCCATCTCATCAACATAACTTGTAGGAAAACCAGTGGTACAGTCAGTAGTTAAACCAGTGGAAAAATTGGAGGTGAAGCTAGAAGTGACCTTCATCTTTTCCATCGATAAGTGTCGCATGCTTCTCCTAACAACATACCTAGAATTTTTGGACTAGGTTGTGATGCTCATAAACCTTCACAACACTCAAGGTTACAACAACCACTAGGTGTAGGGGAAAAGTCTCAACACAGGTGAATGGAAAGATGTTGCTCACATCGGGTTCACCAAATATGTAAGAGAGGGGGACCAACCACGTCAAGGCTCTAGCTCACAAAGAGCTGAGAGCGGAGGGCTGCCCTAACTTACCTCACTCTAAAGGGATGCTTTGGGATGAGGATCGAGAATGAAGAGCACTATGAAGTACTTTTGTCACTCTACAAACCCGGATGTCTACTTGGGGCTAGATGATTCTATGGTCTGTAATGTACCTTAAATAACTCTCTATCTGAGGATGACAACACAGGTCTAGGATGAAAACGCGACATCTTGGCGTCTCTTTGGTGCATTGGCATTTGTATGGCCAGAAAACATAAAGTATAGTAGAGTAACTACCAAAAACCTACTGACAACCTAGCTAATAGGTTTTAATGAAATAAACATAATAATAAAGTGCAGAAAGTAAATGCGGAAACAATAAAATAAGTAGATGAGAACTAGGGTGATGAATATTATCTCACAAAAGTGTCAGTTCGCCAGCTAGCTCCACGCACACGTTCACCTACACACAAGAAAGAGGGGAAAAAATGGTGCTATATAGGGTTTTGCCTCAGTCAAACCCCCATTTTAGTGTTTCCACCTCCACGAACAACCAAAAAAGCAACAAAGTAGAAAATATGATAAAGGAGATTGAAAGTACATTGAACACTACAAAAGATGAAGTTACTCTATCAAATCACAAAGGAAGAATGTGAAGCGTTACCACCTCCACCTAAAGGCTCTCAAGGCCAATGAAGGGAGAATGCAAGCAACGAACTTGGAAAAGTCACTACAATCGCAATGGTGATGAAGGGAGGTCTCACAAGACTCCAAGCTCACAACTTTTGTGGTAGAGCGGTGTGTGCAAAAGTGAAGTTGATGGGGTTTCTAGCTACTGCAATGCTCAAATGGACTTGTGAGAAATGGAGAAATTGTTGGAATTGTGAGAAGATGAAGTGGGAAAATGCTTGATAATGTGAAGAAGTTAAGTGATGTGTGAAATGAATGGATTTGAAGGCCAAAAGGAGTTGTTTCAAGTTAGTTGGTTGCATAGAGGCATTACAATTCAACCCCAATCATGTGTGTAATGCCCTTACGGAATCTAGAGGTAGGAATATGTTAGGGACAACAGTGCACCACACAGACATTTTCATGTTGTGCTTGCATCCCTAATGAAAACTCCCCCAATAACACACAAAACACATGCCAAGTGGATGCATTCTAGATGGGTGATGTGGAATTTCGCCTTCGGATTTGATTTTCTAAGGTGAGGGTATGCGAAAGGGGAATTTACACAAGGGGTGAAAATTCACTCATATATAAATAATTGACAATATTATTAAGGTCAAAAGGTGGTATATGTCAGAAGCTACTTCTTCTTGGGTGGACAAAGTTATTGTTGGTGACCTATAGGTGATTGAAGTTGGAATCTATAGGGTTGTATAGGTTCACTACCTATGAAAAGTTTTGTGATGGAGGATGGACCCCTGGTGTAATATGGGATGCATTGAATCCCCTTCATGGTTGTTAGATGGTATACTTGGCATCATTGGGTTGAGGACAGATCCATAGTGTAGTATGGGATGCACTAAATCCTCTTCTTAGTTGTGCGATGGTGCAAAAGACCAAAGAAAAGGATCAACCCACAGTGTAATGTGCAATGCATCGCTATTCCTTTTCTACATGAGATGCAATAAGGGCAAGTTTTAGTTAGTCATAGTGGATGTGTCAGCCAATTACTATGTGTATGTGATGTCTGTTGGAGCTAGTCACTATGTATATGGGTTGTATGTTGGAGCTAGTCCTTGTGTAATATGTTGGAGCTAGTCACTGTGTATATGTGATGTATGTTGGAGCTAATCACTATTGTACTTGTGATGTTGAAACATAGTAAAAGGTAAGTGGGTGGATATGAGTATGTGAGGGTTTAAACACTTACATTTCTATTTTCATTAGAAAAAGAGATATCCCAAAGGTAGGATTTACTTTCAGCCTTGAGGTGAGTCAGCCCTATTGGGAAGGATTTGGTACTTCCTTATGACAAAAATGATTGGACTACACCTTGGGGAGATAAAAATAAAATACCTAATGAACTCAATTATATGATGTAAAACCTGAAATGTAGAGTTTAAGGACAACACAAGTAGAATACAACTTTCAAGAAGATATGAGAAGGGTAGACTGATGTTTATCGAGCTCCAAAAGTGGGTGTTGAGTGTCCTGCAAGGACAATCGAATGGGTCTTTGTATAGGGTTTTTCCTCAACTTTAGGGGTTCTTTGGTGCAATATTTGAGCTTTCAATTCCTCCATATTTCGTTGTCAGAAATTCAAAAATAAATTCAGGATCTAAGTTTTTGTGGTTTGACAACAATGTTGATAACTTTGACAACTTTGTAAAATTGCTCTTTTGATCAATATTTAATCCTTCTTCACTTGTAAATATGCACACACAAAAACAAGGGAAAATTTTTATTTTTGGGTGAATAGAGGTTTTCCTTGGTCAAACCCCGGTTTGGTAATTAAACCTTGATGATAAAATAATGAAATAATGGAAGGAATTTGATGAATGAACAAAGCTATGTCACAACTCACCAAACCCTTAATGGCTACCCTTAAAGGATTGAAGTATAATACATCATTCTAAGGATTGGATCTTGCATGAATTGACTTGAATGATTGCTTGATTTGATGCTTGAATTCTTGAAACTTTGTATACCTTGAATTTATCCTACTTCTAATGCACAAAATAACTCAAATGTGAATGATAGAATACCGGGGACTCAAGATTAGCCAAAAAGAGTGATATAACGAAAAGGAAAATGAATAAAATGAAATACAAATAGTTTTACCTTCCTTGTTGTTGATATCTCTTTGATTGGCCCTTGCTTGGAATGATTTGTGTGCTCCTTAGATGATTGCTTGAGTGACTAAAATGCAAGATTCAATGTGCAATATGATCAAAAGAGATGGCTAAATGATGGCAAAGGATTGAGGATGTAAATTGGCAGCATGTAGTTATGAAAATCAAAGTGTTTGAGAATAAAAATTGGTATATAATGTTGCTCAAATCCAAAGTATTTGAGAATACAAATTGGAAAGATAATGTTGCTCAAATCCAAAGTTTGAAAATGCCCTAAGGAGGGGGTATTTATAGAGAATTTGAATTCTCTAGAGAATTCAATGGTCAAGATACATCGAACAAGGCCAAGATGAAGGGCTATGGTGGGTTGAGAACCCACAAGCCCTCACATCTTGACATGTGGAGGGTGAAGTGGACAAGGGATATGAGGTGTAAGTGAGGTGTCAAGAAGGTACATGAGGTGGAGAAAGGACATGCACCTTGGGGAGTGAGGATATTTCCTCAAAAAGGGATTTCTTGTCCCCAAGTGGGAGTGAAAGGGACATTTGAGGAATTTTGGAATTCCTCAAAAATCTACATGGGAAAAGAAAAGGTGGTTGGGGATATAAATGTGAATTAAAAATTCACATTCATAGGATGATCTAAAAGTAAAAGAGGCTCCAAAAAGGTGGGACTTGGTCACATGGAGATTTGAAATTCAAGATTCTAGGTTTTGGAAGAGGATGAAATGAAAATTCATCAGCATAAAAGGAGGAGAATCTAGAAATAAATGTGAATTAAAATTCACATGGGAAAGGGGTCAATGCCAAAAAAGAAGGTAAATGCAAGGTTGGCTGTGTATGAAGTAAATCTAGCTAATGACCTTGGTATACAGGCAAACATTGGATTAGGCTAATTAATGGAGACAAGTGGCAAATGTAGGAGGATGTGACATTAATCTCGATTAAGAGAAGGGTTTATCGTAATCAAGGAATTAATTAAATTAATTCAGATTAGGGCAAGGTTATGGAGGATGTGACAAGGAGAGAGAAAGAGAGGAATTTTAAATTGATTTTAAATCAAAAGGGGGAAAATGACTAAATTAAATAAATTAGCGTATTTATTTAATTTAGAGAGGAATAAGGTGAAAGACAAAGTATTAATTATTAAATTAAATACTTTACCGATATGAAGACAAAAGGTGTAATATTAATTTAATAAACTAATATTAACATGATAGATGGAAAAGAATTTAATCCATATGGAGTGATTAATTAGATGTCTACACTTACATCACAATGTTAGCTCCAAAACAGGACATGAAGATGCATAAAATTTGACATGATGATATGATCTTGATTGTTGCTATAGATGGCTGATAAATATGCTCTTCAATGCTCTTGATAATAATATTCGCTCTTGTGAAAGTTGCCTCTTGATTCTTAATGTTGCTTTGATAAAATAATTGTGTTTATAGGTGTTTATCTAATTTCCCAAAAAATAGATTCCATAAGCCAAAATTTGAAACTTGAATTTGAATCATTAAAATACCACCAAAAACATATTTTAAATTGGGTCATGACACTTAAGGAGGACCAATTTTCCCTCTAGTGAAAGGGTCTTGGGGCCTAAATCTAGGACACACAATTTCCAAGATGTTTAAATTAATGATGGCAATTGTTTAATATAAGTTTCCCTTTCGAAAAACGGAAATAACAAGGCTTAGGAATGCATAATTTAGGTCATTAGAAGCTTAATTAAGTCCAATTAATTAAGGTGATGCAATCATAGTGTGAAAATGTAAAGGAGTACATTTTCCTACACTACAAATGTACATATGAGCTAGTCACCATTGTACAAGTTTCGATGTGTGTATGGTACAATCATTATTGTACTTGTGATATGCGCACAATACAATCACGGTTATATTTGTGATGTGCACATGAGCTAGTCACTATTGTACTTGTGATGTGTATGAGCTAGTCACCTTGTATATATGTGATGATTACTCGAGATAGTCACTATGTATGTGATCTTGGAATTATGGTATGATATGCCTCTTGTGAATTTGTGGGTGTTTATATGTTGTTGTTTGGTATGGATCCAACACTTGATGGGAAAATTGTCATCATTATATTATATTTGGACTAAGTTGATAGCTTACATTTATAGTAGTTATAGTCATGAGTCAATAGTTAGGTTAGAGATCTCATCCAAGAGGAGAGAATGAACTCCCTTTGATATTGGTGGGTGAACTATGAAACCTATGATTTCCCACGAGGGGATACGCAGGTAGGGTCATCATGAACACTCGAGGTTTAGGTCTAGGTATAGGAATGACCCTAACCTTGAGAGCTTACCGCTCCTATGTGATGTTGAGTTGATGCCATCATCGTGAATGAAGAAGTTATGAAATCAACACTAGGTGAACCCACAATAGTGGGTTACAATTTTTTTATGAACAAAATTTGGATGCCACTCAAAAAATGTTAGAAATACCTTCAAATGAACATGCTTTGTTTGAACATGCCCCTTCGAATGAATCCTAAACCTTCACTTGAAGGTGTTTAATGGAATATTTTCCACCAAAATAATTATTTTTTTCCTTTGTAAACACTATATTAGGGGCCTTCATTCGAAGACCCCTTCAAATGAAGGCCCCTTTTTTTGACCTTCCACCCTTTGTATGAAAATTTGTGTAATTTTTTAACTTTCAAAACCTAGTTTGAAGGTCAAAATAGAATCAACTCAAGGCAAACCAAATTGCAGGATCATAGTCATTGAAACGAGATTTCCAACAACTATAATTTTAATATATTTTGGTTTTATTATGATTTTGTTTAGTTTTACGAAACATAGGTTTTTCCTAGAACATTAAGTTCTTTGTTCTACACATGTGAAAAAATAGTAAATTAGTGATTTTTTGTTTGAAAAATATCTACACACTAGGTATTGATATCCTTGTTCCAACAAAAAAAATTGAATTTCAATACATATAAAACAAGTCATGCAGGACTTAGTACACCTATGTCTAACCTATAATTGGTTTGACTTCAAAACTTAATTAAAAGAAAAATATTCAACAAAACATTATGAAATGAAATGTAAGCACTAGATGTTGATGTTACCAACCTAAATTCAAAAGAATAAAAAATTTATCCTTTGTAAAAAAAGGTTATGCAGAAATAGTACACATTACTTTTTAAAAATGTTTACTATTACAAACTAGTTATCAAAAGAGGCAAAAAAAATTATAATTTAATTTTGGTGGAGGAGCATCCCGGGTGAACGCATGGAGGTAGAAGGAGATTTCCAAGTGAATAAAGGAAGAGAATTGAAACAAAATAAAAAAATTTATTAAAGAAAACGGAATATATTCTACACCATTTAAATATGAAATACATATTTGGGCAGGATATGAAGAGATTGAAAGAAAATAAAAGAAAGCATGATAAATCACATAGCCTGATGGAATTAAATGAAAGGCAGATAAAAACAAAATAATGTGGATAGAATGCAAAGAGGCACTAACATGGAAAATGGAAAGAGAAGAAAATCAAAAAAAGGAGGGGCATGATTGAAAAAAATGCAATGAACACATCAAAGAGGAGAGGGGGGTTGTGTTCATGACATTTTTATAAATTAAAAAAAATATCATATAGAAAGGGATGATGGGCACACTATGCTAGGGAAGAGGGATGTGTTGAAAGAACATAGTAGGCATAGAGGGCGCTCAACATAGGAGGGGCATCAAATATATGAGAGGAGATCGAAAAGAAGTCTGAAAACAAAAATAAAAGGCATGATCAGTTAGAGAATATAGGACTAGTGGATTAAAATACAATGAGAAGTTTGTCTCTAAGAGAGTAGATTATAAGGAGTCATGCCATAACTCTATGATAGCTAATCGTGAAAAATCATATTGAAATTTGATCAGAGTATTGTTTGAACGAGAGGGTGAACATTGGAATGTTAAAGTGTAATGTGAAACTTTAAAATAAATGAATTTGGATGGATTGGTAATAAATCAAACCGTCTCCATTTTTATTGTGAAGTTTGTATGTCAATTGAAATTTATTTTGGCTAAGAAGTTTATTTTATTTTTGTCAATGTTAAATGGTATCAAAGCCAGAGGTTCTGAGCACATAGGTAGATCATTGAATGTGAGGAGGCTTATGCCAAGACTTGCAAGTGGAGAGTGAAGAGTGGTAGAGAAGAGCTCGTGTGAGAAATATAGCAGGTTTGTGAAGTCCCAAATAGTTGGGAGCTAAAGAACCGTGAAGAATCATAGATTGTGAAGAATGTGATGTGGATTGTGGATGATTGCAACAAGTGAGATGGGGATATTTGTAAGAAAGAAGCTTGTCATATGAGATGGATGGAGGCAACATCAAAAGTGGAAGATCTCCTTCATGATGGTTGATATACCCATGAGAATGGATAGATTGGAAGCAAGGTAATGAGAATAATTGATCAAGCATAATAAGCATGAGGTTGCAATGAAGACATTCCATGAGGAAGGCATGGAGAAAAAGAGTGAAAATGAAGAGCTGAGAAACAAAGAAGTGGAATTGGATGCAGTAGTGATTGAGGAAGAAAAGAATGAAGTGAGCAACAAAGAGGTTGCAACAAATGGCGAAGGTGAAGAATATTTGTTGGAAAAAAATTCAGCGATAGAGGGTCAATGGTTTGAGAAGATCACAACAAACAAATGAGAGAAATATGTTGCAGCAGTTGAAGACAACATCGTAGAGGAAGATGTCTCAACAACAAAGAAGGATGAAGTATTTTATGAAATTTGTGAATTCAGACACTTGTTTTTTTACCTTCATTTATGAGAGGAGAAATTGAAGATTATGATGAGGAGAAGATAGAGGATGATATGGAAATCTTTAATTTCCATAAAGTCGATCATATTGACTTGTTTATGGATGAGTGGGAAAGCAAATTTTGGTGGAGGTGGTCGGTTTGTGGTGGGATTGCTCCCACAAATGAGGAGCAAAGAGGAAGAATAATTTAGCAGAGGAGGATGGTACAAGTGGATGTGAATCCAGGAGAAGAGAGAAGAAGGGTGAATGGAGCTGTGAGAGGAGTGTGAAGCTTGTTCCAACACGATGTTGGAAAAAGAGGAAGAAAGATTGATCTTGAGTACTTGTCCCAGTGATGGAGTTTATTGTAGGTTGCATTCAACCTAGAAGAGCAGTTTGACTACTCAACTCCACTTTTGTAAACCTATGCTCACAATATTTTTACTTGGTGTGTCTGATGTAGGGGCATCCCAAGAAAACAGATGAAGGTAGAAGGGAGACCACCAAGTGAAGAAAGGAAGATAATTAAAACAAAATAATTTTTTTGAATAAATAAAATGAAATATATACTACACCATTTAAATATTAAATACAAATTTGGGTGGCATATGAATAGATTGAAAGAAAATAAAAGAAATCAAGATAACTCACATAACCTGATGGAATTAAATGAAAGGTAGATAAAAAAAAAATAATGTGGACATAATGCAAAGAGGTGCCAACATGGAAAATGGAAAGAGAAGAAAATCAAAAAATGGAGGGTCATGATTGAAAAGAAAGGTAGTGAGGGCAACAAAGAGGAGAGGGGGGTTGCGGTCATGACATTTTTAAAAATTAAAAAATAGAAGATAGAAAGGGATGATGAGCACACTATGCCAGGGAAGAGGGTTGTGTTGAAAGAACGTAGCAGGCGTAGGGGGCACTCAACATAGGAGGGGCATCAGATGTATGAGAGGAGATCGAAAAGAAGTCTAAAAACAAAAATAAAGGGCATGAGCAGTTAGAGAATAGAGGAGTAGTGGATTAAAATACAATGACAAGGATGTATCTAAGAAACCAGAGTATAAGGAGTCATGTCATAGCTATATGATAGCCAATCATGAAAAATCAGATTGAAGTACAATGAGAAGGTTGGCAAAAAATTCAGCGATAGAGGGTGAATGGTTTGAGAAGATCACAATGAATAAATGAGAGAATTATGTTGCAATAGTTGAAGACAACATCGTAGAGGAAGATGTCACAACAACAAAGAAGGATGGGGTATTTTATGAAATTTGTGAATTTAGTCACGTTTTTTTATTTACCTTCACTTATGAGCTTGAAGAAATTGAAGAGTATGATGAGGAGAAAATAGAGGAGGATATGGAAATCTTTAATTTCCATAAAGTCGATCATATTGACTTGTTTGTGGATGAGTGGGCAAGCAAATTTTGGTGGAGGTGGTCAATCTGTTGTAGGATTGCTCCCACAAATGAGGAGCAAAGAGGAAGAATAATTTGGTGGATGGTACAAGTGGATGTGAATCCACGAGAAGAGAGAAGAAGGTTAAGTGGAGCTATGAGAGGAGTGTGAAGCTTGTTCTTGCACGATGTTGGAAAAAGAGGAAGACGGATTGATCTTGAGTACTTGTCCTAGTGATGGAGTTCGTTGTAGGTTATATTCAACTTGGAAGAGTAGTTTGACTACTCAACTCCACTTTTGTGAGCCTATTCTCACAATATTTTTATTTGGCATGTCTACTGCAGGAGCATCCTGTTGTGCATGTTTTGCACACATGCCCTGCCATAGGTAGGGACCCCCTTTTTTTCGTTCCCGACAGGCTACTTTGCTCCTGTCTTGTTTTGTGTGCCCCATTTTCCAAGCCCAAATTGGTCATGTGCCTTCAAACGATCAAATCCCCTACCCAAATTCACCTACTTAGGGTATTCAAATCCGCGGAGAAATAAAGTCACCCATCCTCTTTTTGCCTTTTGTCTTGTTTCTGCTGTTTTGGAAACATCCGTGGACCCCCGTCGCTCCAGTTTCCACATCTTTGACTTTGGGGCTAACTTTTTGGTGGATTTGAGATGTGTTTGGGGTCCTTAAATGAACTGCCAAGGTTTCGTCAGCGTTCTGTTGAGTTTCGATGGTTTTAGAACTTTCCCTCCAGAATTCCCTTCCTCCTTGGCTATTTGGAAACATCCGTGGACCCTCATTGCTCCAGTTTCCACATTTTTGACTTTGGGGCCAACCTTTATTGGATCTGGGATGTGTTTGATGTGCTTAAATGAACTGCCAAGGTTTCATCAACGTTTGGTTAAGTTTCGGTGGTTCTGAAGCTTTGTCCCCCTTTGGTTGTTTTGAACATCTGTGGAGCCCCGACGGCCTGGCCTCCGGAGCCCGGCCCCTCCGTGGCCGTTTCCGGGACTCTGCCCCTCTTTGGCCATTTTGAAACATCCGTGGAGCCCCGGTAGCCCAGCCCCTCCGTGGCCGTTTTGGAAACATCCGTGGACCCCTGTCGGTCCAATTTCCACATTTTTGACATTGGGGCCAACCTTTTTTGGATATGGGATGTGTTTGATGTGCTTAAATGAATTGCCAAGGTTTCGTCAACGTTTGGTTAAGTTTCGGTGGCTCTGGAGATTCATCCCCCTTTGGCTATTTTGGAACATATGTGGAGCCTCGGCGGCTCGGCCTCTGAAGCCCGGCACCTTCGTGGCTGTTTTCGGGACTCCGTCCCTCTTTGGCCATTTTGGAACATCTGTGGAGCCCCGACAGCCCGCCCTTCGGAGCCTAGCCCCTCCATGGCTGTTTCCAGGACTCCATCCCTCCGTGGCCGTTTTGGAAACATCTGTGGACCCCCGTCGGTCTGGTTTCCACATTTTTTACTTTGGGGCCAACCTTTTTTGGATCTGGGATGTGTTTGATGTGCTTAAATGAACTGCCAAGGTTTCGTCAACGTTTAGTTAAGTTTCGGTGGTTCCAGAGCTTTGTCCCCCTTTGGTTGTTTTAGAACATTCGTGGGCCCTCGGCAACCCAGCCTCCGAAGCCCGGCCCCTCCGTGGCCGTTTTGAGCTTCCATTTTTTGTCAAATGAGTCCAATCTTAAGGAATTTTTCTAGGCACTCTTCCTTCCCCTTTTCCCATGTGTTATAATTGAAAAATATTGGTTTTGCTATGTTTTGTGAGGTCCGAGAACTTCCCTTCTGGTTTGTTGTCCCTCGTTCGCTGCCCACCCCCTTTGGGCCCGCATTAATGTTTATGATCCAAATGAGCTTCAAATATGAATATTATGATCTTTTGATGATGCGTGGATGGATCTAACAAGGATTTTGCAAGATTTGACTAATTTATTCCTTTTTTTTGTATGAAAGCACTTACGACGTTTCATGTACGCAGGATTCAAGGAGCCTACTGCACGTCTGTCAGGAGACCCATCAAGAAAGTTGAACAAGGAATGTGCATAGCTCCTATCACCATTCATTTCATGATCGCCTTTCCTCGGAGCACCCATCAATAAGGTTGGTGTTAGAAGAAGGCCTGTGCCAAGGAGGCCAAGGACAAAAATGCAAGGGGGCGGCCTTGAAGAAAGCATAAGGTAGTTGTCCGCCCGAATCAGGGGCAACCAATCTATTGATGCCAATCGTCAATGGGCTCATTTGATCCAAGGAAGCACACTGCAAATGCATCAAGCAAAAGACAACCTTTCAGGCAGTTTTTGCTACAATGAAAAGGGAAATCAACTAAATGATGAAATTGCTACAATGACTGGCACTAGGTGATAAAACAAGGAAAAGACAAAGATGTTTTCTAAATTGTTGAATATTGTGGGGTAGGTGAAACCCTAATGTAATTTAATCTAGGCCATTCGATATAATTCAATCCTAGCCATTCATTTGGGCTTTGGAAAACTATAAATAGGGGCTTGCCCCTCATTTGTAAGGGTTGGAGAGTTGTTGTAAAAAGCATTTGCAGCACTAGAAGACAACATTGCATGATTTTATGGATGTTCTCTTTGATTTTGCTCATCTTGCATGCATGGTTCTACCTTCCATAGTAGTTTTAGTTGTAGATTCTTGAATGGAAGTGATAATGGAAATTGTTGTTATGGTATTTGATGAACTTTCAGCCCATACTTTTAGCACTTGTTGATGACAAACTGCCATGTAAAGTTAGCCTGGGCTTCTTGATTTCAATGCTACAACTTAGTTCGCATGTGCATGATGTGCATGTGCAATTTGAAAATCTGCAGTCCTTAGAAGATTGCACTGGTTTTGTGTAACTATAGGTTCCTCTTGGCCAAGTAAAACTTAGTTTAGGGAGTTTGTCTACTGTAGCAGCCACCATTGTTACTGTTCATTCATAGCTTAGGATTAGAAAATCTTTCTTAACCCTTCTCCTTTTGCTATTTCTTTTAATCCTTGGTTAAAGTAGGATCCAAAGCATCACCATGAAGCTAAAACAGATGAACTTGATGAGTTTTAACTCGTTTTGAGTGGACAACCACTGTTCATTCACTTCCAGCACTTTGAAACTCCATTTCAAGACCCAACTTTCCATGCTTTGTAACTCATTCATAAGTCCGCCTTGTGATTCCAGCAAATCACATCAAACAACTGAGATATTCCAAGCACTATCAAGACCTGACATTAGAGACCTTGGTATAGTGTTCTGCAATTTGATTGTGGAATATTGTCTTTCAAGAGAGGTAGTGCACCTATGCATTGTCTGTGTTGAGAGGTGCATAAAAAAACACATCAACACATCCCAAGCGAACACATGGAGGTAGAAGGGAGACCACCAAGTGAAGAAAGAAAGAGAACAAAAACGAAATAAAAATTTCTGAATAAAGAAAATGAAATATATACTACACCATTTAAATATGAAATACAAATTTGGGTGGCATATGAATAGATTGAAAGCAAATAAAAGAAAGCATGATAACTCACACAACATGATGGAATTAAATGAAAGACAAATAAAAATAAAAAAATGTGAAGAGAATGTAAAGAGGTGCCAACATGGAAAATGGAAAGATAAGAAAATAAAAAAAATGGAGGGGTGTGACTGAAAAAAAAGGAAATGAGCACAACAAAGAGGGGAGGGGATTGTGTTCATGATTTTTTCAAAAATTAAAAAAATATAGATAGAAAGGGATGATGGGTGCACTATGCTAGGGAAGAGGGTTGCGTTGAAAGAAAGTAGCAGGCATGAGGGAGAGGACAACAAACAAGGAGATAGTTGCAAGAGGAGGGGTCATGGGTGGTGAGGAAAAGAGGAGAGCACCCACACAACAAAGACAAAGGGGTTGGGCCATGTTTAAATGGTAGTCTAAATTTTAAATGCCATTAAAAAAATGTACATGGAATGAGTTTTCAATTTACATTGAATATTAAAAGCACAAATGAAAGAAAATTTCGAGGGGCTCCACACAAATGAATGTGTAAGTGAATACAAAAAGAGGGGTACAAGAAATATGATAGGTTTTATTAATAAATAACAAAATATTAAAAAGATTCAAAGCATTCAATGTTAAAGGGAGGGTCATGACAGTTATGTAAAGCCAAAGGACAAGCTTGGAAGGATGCACCAAGGGAAGGAGCATGCATGAATTGTTTGTAATTATAAATATATGTTGGAACTAGAGTAGAGGGCGCTCAAGATAGGAGGGGCGTCATATGTATGAGAGGAGATCGAAAAGAAGTTTAGAAACAAAAAATAAAGGCGTGAGTAGCTAGAGAATAGAGTAGTGAATTAAAATACAATGAGAATGTTGTCTCTAAGAGAGCAGAGTATAAGGAGTCATGTCATAGCTATATGGTAGCCAATCATGAAAAATCATATTGAAATTTGATCATAGTATTGTTTGAATGAGAGAGTGAACATTGGAATGCTAAATTGAATTTTGAAACTTTAAAATAAATGAATTTGGAATTGAATTTGGATGGTTTGGTAATAAATCAAACTGTCTCCATTTTTATTGCAAATTTTGTATGACAATTGAAATTTGTTTTGGCTAAGAAGTTGATTTTGTTTTTTCCTACATTAAATTTCAATTTTTTTTTTAAATACATTAAAAATCTAGAGATAAAATATCACAAATCACTAGTTCGCATCATCTTCAAATTCCTAACAGTTTAGCTACTATAGGTGTCAAAAAGTGAAGATTTTGTTCAAAATGTTGATTTCAATGTCAAGTTTGACCAAAGAGTATAACCCATTATTGTGGGATGACCCCACTTCAAATTTAGATGAAAGATGCTTGGTTGGTTAAGTTAGTAATTGATGTCGATTGATTTTTTTTTGTAGTGGTTGAGAGGCATATTTTACAGTTTGGGGGGATAGCTCTAAGGTATGGGGTTGTTCCCAACTTGTTTGACCTTCCCTTTTAGTAGGCTTCATGTTGAGGTTGAAACTGGTATTATATGGTTATGAATGAGTTAAGGAAACCTAATGACTTGTATTTAATATATAATATACTTTTGAATAGTAAGCTTAATGAAGTTAATGTATTTGACTACTTTATAGTTAGTATTTGTTTATGTGCACATGAGGAGTACATGCCATATCGTGTTGGTTCAATGTGATTATTATGTGTTTGTGAAATTCAAATCTAGACCTATAGGAATCTATGTATAGGCTTTTGAATTAGTTGATTGTGATATACTTATCTAGACCCACTTGACTAGTACTATGAACCTTGTTATGTATGAGCCCCAAAAGTGTAAACGTCGAAGGTATTTGAGCAATTAATGATATTAGGTATTTGAGAAATGACAAGTAGTCATTGGACCATGCTGGTGATTGATGCCTAGGGTACTACAAGGGATTACCTTGCATTCACCTTGTTCATGGAGGTGAAGGGCTCCAAGGGCTACCCTATTTATGATACGAGAACATTTACTTGGGTAGTTACACTGTCGTGTGGGTAACAATAACTAGAGCTAACCATTGTATCCAGAGGGTTAAAGCGGGTAGTCACATATAGAATGGGGATGATAATACTAAGTGCTACTTGGGTTGTGAATAAGATAGTTTACAATATCACTAAAGTTGCAAGGTGGTATTATGTTGGAAGCTACTTCTACCGACTTGTTGCTAGTAGCCTATGGGTAATTGAAGTTGGAATCCATCGAGTTGGATAATTTCACTACTCGTGGAAATCTAACTTGTGCCTATATGACCCTTGGGATGGAAGGTGGACCCTTGGTGTAGTATGGGATACATCAAATCCTCTTCCCATTCATTTGATGGTGTTGCAAGTAGTATGTGATGCTTTCCATCATCATGATGGGTGCAAAAGATTGGGGAAAATGATGAGACCCATGGTGTGGTGCGCAATGCATTGACATTCCTTTTCTATCTGGGATGCACCAAAAGGGTAGGTGTTAATCATTCATTATGGATGTCTGAGTCTCTCACTATTTATATGTTAGTTATTGATTGTGTACTTATGTAAATGGCCTCATATTTTGTGCATATTGTTATCGATGCCCTTGCCAATGATGACATCAAGTATATGGGTTGCTTGATTGTTGTTACCTATGGTAGTGGATTAAGAGGAGGATAGGACCCATGGTGTAGTATGGGATGCACCGACATTCCTTTTTCAAGTGATATTTTCTTATAGGCTTATGTGATAGTGAACTAGGTAGTGGGATGATGTATATAGTAGGTTGCATCCATTTCCACTTTACCGATTGTTCTTTATGTAAACATATGATGTAGGTGTGAATTGTTCATATTGGATATATGTGATGTGTGTATGAGCTAGTTATTGTTGTATTGTGATATGTTTACATGAACTATTCACTATTGTACTTGTGATGTGCATACAAGCTAGTCATTTATTATACTTGTGATGTGCATATGAACTAGTCACCATTGTACTTGTAATGTGTATAAGTCGGTTGCCTTATGTATATGTGATGTATGTTTGAGTCAATCATTATGGGAATTTGGGATTATTGTATGATATGACCCCTATGTATTTGTGTATGTTTGTAAACTAATGATTGGTAATGTTTGGTATACAACCAACACTTGATGGAAAATTATTATTCTTCTATTAAAATTGGACTAGGTTGATAGCTATTGCTTAATTAATAGTCATGACTTAAAGATGAGATCAAATATCTCATACAAGAGGAGAGAATGAACTCCCTCTAACATAGGTGTAAAAACTAAAAAACCTTTGATTTCACAAAGGGGATACGTAGGAAAGATCATAAAAAATCAACCCTCGAGGTTTAGGTTTAGGTCTATGGATGACCCTAACCTTGGGATCTTACCACCTTTGAGTGTAAGCTTAAGACATGGAGTATAGTTGTTACCACTATGGTTTGGAGAAGTTATGAAGTTGGCACTTCTAAGCTAGATGGAAGATGCTTGGTTGATTGAGTTGGTAGTTGATGTGAATTGACAAACAAAAAAGAAGTTAGCAGCAATCAAAGGGGAGGATTTTATAGAGAAGATGTGTAAAAAATGTAATATGGAATCACAAACAAGGTAAGCGAATTGCTTGACATAATGTCACATAAAAAAAATGTGATCTTGTAGACAAATGATTGTAAAATATGTACAAAAATTAGATTTTTAATATTCTTTAGAAACTATAAAGATAGGAAATTAAGAGGTTGATTTTTTTTAATTACAAGGTTAATATTGTGAATTTTAATTAGAATTTTCAATTGAATAGGGTAGTAATTAGAAGAAAATTGATGTCATATAAGATCAAAGTTAAAAAATAATTTTGGAAGTACAAAATTTTCCTTGACTTTGTTGGAAATTTCATCTATTTATGAAACTTAGTTATAGAATTAAGATAAAGAAGAGGCATAAAGAAGAGGGTGCTATTTCTAGTTGGAAGCCTCCTTTGGATGACCTAGATCCAACTGATGTATAAAGAAAACTAATATTGTTTAGCTCTCACTTTGATAATCTAATTTTGATTGATAATCTGAACCTGAATATAAACACTTAATTAAAAAATTGAACTTTCAATTTATCATCGACCAGGAAATGAATGTGCAGAACAATTGGCTTTTAACAACAATCATAGAAAAAAACATTTACAATATTGAGTAATATCTATGAACAAATAAAAATTTATGATTAATTTTCCATATAACAATAAGATTAGTCATTACTGTAATATGTTCAATAAACTAGTGAGAATGGATTACAGTAGTTTCAATACAGAAGATTTATTCAAAATCACTAAAAAACCTTTATTACATTTCTATATCATATTCTAGTGAATCAAACATTTGAAAAGCAACCTATTACAACTCTCATCTCAAATAACACTAAATTTTGCACATAGGGGGTAAAAGCTAGGAAACAATCCATTTGCAACTATATTCTAATTCTCTAAATCTACAAATAAACACTGAATGAGATCTTGTGAGCAGAGTCAGTAGACATGGCAGGTTGCTATAAGACTGTTCTAGGAGATGCTATCACTTCTCGCATTATCTGCTGACAAGATATGATTTTGTAAATAAGCTTCCCTTATGAAAGTCTGGCGAATATCTTCAACAGTCCTTAGTAGATAAGAGTAGAACCTACGACTTATATAAGAGAAAGTTGCTTCACCATTAATGGTATGTTTCAGGTGTAGGAAGGAATGCATGTAATTGAATAACACACCATATCAAGTACTCTCCCCATCACTAAAAATAATTTGAAATCCTTCCCTTGTATTTCACATCAAGCATTAATATCAACAAAAATTCCCTTTACAAAAAGACCCAATTTTAATATGAAGAAAAAAGACTACTCATTTTTCTTTACTTATAAGGAAGGTGCTTCTTTGACATTATAGTCATGGCTTTAATATTAGAAAAATAGAAGCGTTATCTTCCGCCTCTGTGTACAGTAGATATTTTTGTATCATCAGATCCCCCATTGCTTTGGAAGCGTGGAAAATTTTGGATATCATGATAAAAAGGTCCAACTAAGGCTATCCTAAATCATAACAAGTTTAATGGTTTAAAATAAGACATTTATTTATAATTTTTATTAAGGATGAAGCATAAATTATTATTAAATTATTATTGATTGTTTGATTGTTTAAGAGTGGTTTTTCATAGAGTGTCCAACTCATTATTCTTGACTTGAGATTAACGATGAAAAAAAAAATCAGATAGCTCCTACCAAACTTGAATTTGATGATATGTGGATGGTTATTCCAATTTTAAATCATATTTTACAATTTTAAAAATTATTAAACTGTATAAAATTTGACTTACTATATTTTTATATAAGCATATACATGTGACACTTTAAATTATTAATAAAGGGTAGATATTGTAGAAAAATATAATAGTGTATTTTTTTTTGCTCGGTAAATCATTGCTAAGGGGCAGCATCTCGAATGCTTTTGATTGGAGCTATGAACTAGTGAGGCCACATTCGAGGGACCTCATCCCTGCCATTAAAAATTGCCACCACCATATCCACCACTGCCACCACCACCACCACCACCACCACCACTATTGCCGCCACCATATCCACTGCCGCCACTTTCTTTATCGCCACCATATCCACTGTCACCACTTCTTTTGTTGACCCCGCCACAGTGCCTACCAAACTCGACCATTGTTCCACCCCTCTCCTTGAGCACTGAATGATGCCACTTTCTCCCTGCAAAAATCCCACTATCCACCGTGGGATTCAAACCTTAAACAACCCAACTGCTGCCCTTGCAACTTAACTGTTGCACTGCAGGGTCAACCCCAATATAATAGTGTATTTTAATTTATAACATATATCATTTTATAATATTTTTCATAAAATAAATATTAATTAGAATATTCTTAAAGAGAGTACAAAAGTATTTCTTATTCTTTGTTTCAATGGAAATAACTATTTTTTCTTAGAAAAAATAAAATAAATGATTGTTTAGAATGTTTTTAACTCTTGTAATATAAGATTATCTTGAATATTTTTATAATATCAATTTAGAAACTTATTTTTAATCACAATTATTATTTAAAGTTTTTTACTTTGTGTAAATTTTAAAAGTAATCATTGTTCTATAATTTTACACTCATTTTTTCATATATATTTAGGAGTACAAATTTACAAAATCAGAAATAATTAGGAAGTGGGGTTAGTGTAGTTTATTAATTAATTGAAAATTAAAAAACCATTGTATTATGATTTCAATTAATTAATAAATATTCAAAGGCGCATTTGGGAACTGGATAAACAATAGTTTGGTGTAGTGTAACATTTAAATAATACAATCATACTTTTATTTATTTTCAATGAATAAAATTAAACTATATTTTTTAATCTTAATAGATGAAGACAAAGTATGTGTAGTTTGTTTCTTTTACTCTATATAACCAACCTTCTTTGACTACCCTCCATTCTTGTGTCCATATGCAAATATTACTATTCCATATTATTAACAAATTATTTGATACTTGCACATCTATGTTTTAAAAAGTCTATCTAAAATATTCTTAGCTATGCTCTCGAGGGATTTATTTTTGAATCAATTTATAATATATAAATAGAATAGATATTCCAAAATGATATAAAGATGGATATATTAGTTGAAAGGAAAAATCCAAAATGTAACAAGAAGGGACTTAGTCATGTGAAAACCTATCAATGTTCCATGCCCATAAATTAATAAAAGCAAAGCATAATAGTTAGTACTATGTAGAGAAAAAATCCAAAATGTAACAAGGATGAGTTTGTGGTCATATATCTACCATACCTACAATATTGTCTCTAACAAAGCAAAAATTAGACACAAAACTAAAGATGCTTACTAAATAAAGAAGTTGAACACTCTGAAGCGAAGCATTACCACATTCATTATCTTCATCAAGAATCTTCATTGTTGGACCATAGAGCTATTTATTCTTGTCCTCATTCTTCTATTTTTATTAAAAACATCTATACATGTTAATTTTGTTTGATTTGGGCTATTTACTAATGTTTACTTTAAGTTAATATATGAATGTGTATGCATTTTATTTGTTTAACCTTAATCTTCAATTTATTATATTTAGAAAATATATTTTATTAATTATATTATTGCCTAAAATTATAAAAATTATCTTTAAAGTTTATAATATCTTTAAAATATTGATTTTGATTGATTAATATTATGAATTTTAATTAGAATTTTTTAGAATAACATTGATGTAATCTAAGATCAAAGGTAAAAATTAAGTTCAAAAGTATTAAAATTTTTCTTGATTTGGTGTTGACAATTTCATCTATTCATGATACTCAATCATAGAATTAAGATAAAGAAGAGGATGTTGTTTCTAGCTGGAACACTCTTCTGATTGATCTAGACCCAACTGATGTATAAGGAAAATTAAATATGATTTAGCTCTCACCACCATGAAAGGAAAATTTATTTACAATATTGAGTAATAACTATGAACAAAGAAAAATTTACGATTACTTTTCCATATAACAATAAAATTAGTCATTATTGTAATATGTTCAATAAATCAATGAGAATGGATTGCAATGGTTTCAATACAAAATATTTATTTGAAATCACTGAAAAGCCTTTATTACATTTCTATATCATATTCCAGTGAATCAAACATTTGGAAAGCAACCTGTTACAACACTCCTCTCAAATAACACTAAATTCTACACACAGGGGGTAAAAGCCAGGAAATAATCCATTCACCACTGAACTCTAATATTCTAAATCCACATGCCCATTAATATCTACAAATCTAGAGATAAACACTGAATGAGATCTTGTGAGCAGAGTCAGTAGACATGGCAGGTTGCTATAAGATTATTCCAGGATATACTATCACTTCTTGCATTATCCCCTGACAAGATATGGTTTTGTAAATAAGCTTCCCTTATGAAAGTCTGGCTAATATCTTCAACAGTCCTTAGTAGACAGGAGTAGAACCTGCGACCTATAAGAGAAAGTTGCTTCACCATTAATGGTATGTTTTTGGTGCAAGAAGGAATTTATATAATTGAACAACACACCATATCAAATACTCTCCCCATCACTAATAATAATTTGAAATCCTTCCCCTGTATTTCACATTAGGCATTAATATCAGCAAAAAATCCCTTTACAAAAAGACCTAGTTTTATATGAAGAAAAAAGACTACCCATTTTGCTTTTCTAACAAGGAAGATGCTTCTCTAACATTACAGTCATGGCTTTAATATTAGAAAAATAGAAGTGTTATCTTCTACCTCTGTGTAAAGTAGAGATTTTTGTATCATTAGATCCCCCATTGCTTTGGAAGCATGACAAATTTTGGATATCATGATAAAATGGTCTGGCTAAGGCTATTACTAAATCATAGGCAGTTTAATGGTTTAAAATCTAATTTTAATTAAGGATGAAACATAAAATTATTACTGATTGTTTAAGAGTGTAGTTTTTAAGTATAGTGTCCAACTCATTATTCTTGATTTGATATTAATGATGAAAAACTAAAACATTAGATAGTTCTTACCAAATTTGGAATTTGATGATATGTGGACAGTTTTTCTAATTTTAGACCATATTTCTATGTGGAATTTGGTCTTATGGGGGGTTTGGGCTTCTATTTTCTTGGATCAAGCAGTCCCATGAATCAAAGAAATTTATGCTACAAAATTAATTGAAATCTTTTCCAAAAAAATAACAACCCCTACCTTTTAGGACTGTAAATTGAAGTGGGGTTAGAAATTGCCCCTACAACTTAGGATTTTTTTTCTGCCACTTGTCTATCACTTAAAATTTTAAGTTCCTAAAAAAAAAAACAATGAGAGAATTTTTATTTATTTATTAATTTTTATCAAAAGTACTCTACTTTGTTCCTTAAATTTTGGAGCTCAAACTCTTAAGCTGCATTGCAAAATTGAATTCA
The DNA here is from genome assembly GCA_007258455.2 of Sequoia sempervirens. Lineage (NCBI taxonomy): Eukaryota > Viridiplantae > Streptophyta > Pinopsida > Cupressales > Cupressaceae > Sequoia > Sequoia sempervirens. Next base: position 5,674 of record VDFB02013191.1, on the reverse strand, counting down.
TGAGAACACTAGCTTTAAAATATTTCTAAAAAATTTCAGCAACAACCACTTAAATTTTTTAGGAAGCCTCCCTCTATGGGACCTTACCCTTAGCATTTATTATTATTTATTTAATATAAACACATGCAACTAGAATTTGCTTACACAAACACATACTCTAACATATTAACATATTATTTAATATTTATTATTATTAATTGTTTAATCCAACCACATTCAACTAGAATTTGCATACACAAACACTACTCTCTAACATATTAACATACAAATAGTTTTCTTTCGCCATAATCCTTGAACCTTCTTTAGGTGCAAGTGCTGGTAAATATAGTCTTGAGGAATGAATTGAAGTGTGCATAAATATAGATAAAACCTCACTATCACAAAATTAACCTTAAACAAATAAATAAATAATAATAATCCTATTCAAACATATATATAAATATAATCTTGACACACATATATATGTATGTATGTCCGCGTAGGGTTAGGGTTTCATTATCCGCATTTCTTTGCCGTGGACATTGTTTTCTGATATTTTTCAGCGCAGCTCCAGATGATGAAATTATCAGGTAAACATAGTAATCAGCATTATGCGATTGATTTTTTTTTTGTTTACAGTTTTGACATTTATGCTGAGGGGTGTGGTTGAGTTTTTAGGTGCTGCAACTGTGTATCACAAAGTACGAGAGAAAATTGCTCTGGAATTTCCTGCCTAGAATGGACGGAATTGGAAAGATCGGTAAGTAAAATTATAGAAGAATTTTTAAAATTTTCAAACGCAGTATGAAAATCCTCAAATTTAAAATATAGCTATTAGTTTTAAAGGGGCCTGTAGAAGAGCATCACAAATGCTATTCCAGCTTTAGAATTGGTAAATCAGGACGTGAGTTATTTTTCTCAAATTTACTAAATTTAATTTCTTACTCAAGCAGAGCCAGAGCATTTTTTAGATTAATTTTTATCATATTAGAGCCAGGATTTTTCCCCTATTGTTATTGCATATTTAGATTTTTCTTCAGTTACTATTCAACACTAAACCCTAATCCCTAAACCAGACATTGACTGTTTCTGGTATGTGGAATGGATCTGTCATTTGGGCAAATTTTGGCAACCTGAATTTGATCTTTCTTGTTCAGTGTTGTATTTTGTCCAATTTCAATGTTTTATCATATGTCAGCATGCTTGTCTAATTTGGGAACTCCAGGTCTTTATCTACATGCTCATACCATTCCACAACTGTTGATGGCCCTTTTTAGCTTAAAGCGTTGGTCAATCGCCCCTCTTTCAATTTTTATTGGACATATTTTTGAAATGTTACAGCACGTAAATAACATTTGTTTCTTATATTTTAATGCTGATTCTTTAGTTCAATTGCAAATTCGAAATCATTGGGGGTCTGTTTGCTTGTTACTGTATATATTTTTACCATAAAGCCTACATTATCAAGTTCTTACTGCCCATTGTATTAGATATAAGGTATAAGACTAACTGTCAAGGTCTTGGCCATTATGCTAGGTAAGATTCTTATTGTATTGGATATTTTGTGTAAATGTTTCAAAAGTCTTTAGGATCATTGGAATGAAACTCTTATTAGTTTCTACATGTACGAAAAATCTCTAGGATCAATGATGTGAAATACAAAAGAATGTAAAGCAAAAGATTTCATTTTATTATTTCCATTTTATTTTGTTTTTGTTTTTGTTTTTTTTTCATTTTTTAAATTTGGTAAGTTTGGTTATCTTTTTTGATGTAACATTTTGTTAAGTTGTCACAATAAGTTATCTTGTTTGGTGTAACTTTTTGTTTAGAGGTCATTTAAGGCTATCTACCCAATTCTTGCACTTCCCTTCTAATTTTCTCAAAAAACTTTGCTTTAATTTTGAAATATGGTAATTTTTTTTTGTTTTTGAAATTTAATTTTGAAGGATTTTTTTTTTTTTTAACTTTTGGTGATATAAATTATTGAATTCACTAAAGGTTTCATATTGTAGTAAAAGAGTTTAGGTGGGATCTAATTCAAGAAACAAAAAGGAACAAAATGACCACTCTGTTGCATCTTCTCGCGTTTGTATTGAGTCACAAATATTATAGTCTTGAGATGCTTTCTGCTTCATCAAGAGTTGCTCCATATAGGGATGCTGAAGTGGCTCAAGGGTACAAGGCATCACTTTGTAGATTGTTCACTGCTTGCAACCAACATGATTGAGTGAGGGCTGAGTTCATAGATTTTGCATGCTCTAGTACGGTTGATCTTCTTGATGCTCTTCGAGACAAGTACAGGGTGGATGCTCATAGTTGGTGGTACTTCCATGGGAAAGAATACAGGCACCTCCAACCTATCAGAATAAATTTTTTATCCCAAGTAAGTTTTATATTTTGTAATTTTAATTTTAATTTGTATTAATTAATAATTTTGTTTAGTTAAATTTTGTAATTCTTAACTATTTAATTTGGTCTTAATAGGTTGCTAGTTCATTTTCTTCTGAGAGAAATTGGAGTACATACTCCTTCATCCACTCAATAAAATGCAATAGGCTACATTAAAAAAAGGCAGAGGACTTGGTGTATGTGCATTCAAACTTGCGCCTCCTTACACACAAGCAAAGTTCCCACAAAGAAGGAGACACAAGGAGGTGGGATATTGAGCCAGAGCAACCTGACTTGGATGTTTCAACAAGTCACTTAGCTGCACTTGATATTGATGATGATTATCAGCCTGAAGCGGCTACTGAGCATGAGAGTGGCAGTGCCAGTGCTAGTGGCAGTGCTTGTGTGAGTGCCATTGATGTTATTTGTGGTTCTACACAAAATGTAGCATCTAATGATGTTGATGATGCTATTTTTTTTATGACCATATGATTCAGATTGATCAATGATCAATAATTATTAATGGCTAATTGTAAACACTTGACTTTTTTTATGTTTGAAGTTTGAATTTTAATTTATAATTCTATATCATGACATTTGAGTATAAAGTGGTGTATTTTTGCTATGTTATTTGACTATTAATATGGTGGTGTATTTTGAACTTAATTATTGCTACAAATATGTATATATTTATGTTTTTTATATGTTTTTGTATTACCAAAACCAAAACAAACCCAATCCCAAAAAAAAAAAATTCTCGAACCAGCAAATCGGGTTCTCGAACCCGAACCCAAACCCAAAACCAAATCGGTAACTTAGCTATTGAGCCAAACGTGGGATTCATGCACCTGCTAGGTTTCTCCTCCCTGTGGGTCCCATTAATAACTATGATGTGGAATAGAAAATTTAAACAGATTACATATTTGCCTATGCCCATAGGTCTATTCAGCCAACCTCCTTGTTGATAGTACTACATTTATTTTTGATAAGCAATGGCAATTCTTACCTGAAGCTCTTCAATACTGCTAGACAAAGTAGTGAGGGGTCTTCTTCCTCATATTTTGATTTATGGCTTCAATCACAATAGTTTGTTTCTATTCTTAGTCATGTAGGTGTCCAATAAACCACTTGGTTGTGTTTCACTTTGAGATTATTTACTTGAATGAAGAACAAAATTCCTTTGATTACAATTAGAGAATACATTTTGAGGCCCCGGTTGTATAACTGGTGGACTATAGTCACATTTAATACTTGTAACAAAGTTTGAGAGTTAAGAGGTAAAGTAGAGTCTGGTAAATCAAAGAACTTGGATTAAGAGAAGGTATAACATGAAATCATACCCTTTTGAAAGGTTGTATTAATAATTATGAGGTTGCCTAGTAATTTACAGTAGAGAATAGCCTTAGTTGTCTAGCTCTTTTTGTTGTAGTCTAAACTTTTTGGTTACTCAAATTAAAAAAGACCAAGTTTTCCAGATTGCTTAGCAACAATAGGATGGATCTAGAGAAATTATTGCCACCAATAGAGCTCAAAAAATAAACTCTTATAGTTTTCAACTTTTTATTTGCAATGGGAAGGGAAAATGTATAGACTTAGCAATTATTTTCATTTGCAAATATGCTTCAATCTTTGGATTTAGAAATTATCACTAGTACACATTTCTAATGTTGTATCAATTTTTTAATAAAATGCTTATAAATTCAATTATAAGCCTCCTATCAAATTTGTAGGAATTCTATATAAGTACACCCGACGTAACTATTGCACCCCTTTCGGTGCAAGTGCTAGTATTTAAAATATTTAAAAGACACCTTAGTATGCATTAAATAGGGGCCTTGTGTGTCAAATTATCATTATTTAATAAAAAGGTCATTTTTGGAGTTAAAAGGGAGTTTTAATTAAAAAGTGAATTTTAAATAGAAGCTTCTAGAGAGTTGGCAGGAAAAAGTATAAAAGAAGGATATGAAAGCTCTTTTGGGATGTCAATTTATTCTATTTCTCTTATTGAAACCCTTGTGGGTCGAGAGATTGAACCTGGTTCATCTTAGCCTTTGGAGGACGAAAACCCTCTAGGGAAGATCAATTTTGGTGGTGAAACAATTCCACCCTAGCTAGTTCGGAGGGAAAATCACTCAGGTTTTCCAATGAGCGATTAATGCAATTTTCTGAGTCTCCTGTGGAGACAAAATTGGAGACAAACGATATTCACTTCTATTGCTAAAGGTTGAGACTGGCATTCAATTTGAGGAGCTTGTAAATTATCTTGGTCAGCATATATCTGCTTATTCAGGTGTTACATTGCTGATTGACAAAGTATACAGGTCATGGGTTTTAGAATGAGTTTTATTGCTGCCTGGGGCAATGGACAGTTGAAATATTTACATGGCTGAGTTCGTGAGAGTTCCCAGGGGTTTGGTGTGAAGTTTGGGAAGCATATGGTGTTTGGTGTGTGAGTTAGGAGGCCATTTCTCCAGGTTGTGGTCATACTGGACCCTTGTGTGACATTCAGTTGTCTCAATGTTGCATATATGACTTGTTAGGAGGCTGTAGCACCTAGTTACTATCTGTTGTGAGTTTCTGAGGTGTGTGGAAGTTTAAATCAGGGGGTTGTGAGTCTAAACCTAGCGTTGGCGTCTCAGTTTGGAGACTATAAACCATTCAATGACCACCAGTGTTCCGCGTGGGCACATCCGCCCTGGAAAACCACGCGCACCCGAGATGAGGGGACACCTGGGAAATGTTCCTCCACCGTCTCTAAGTACCCCTGCCATTTCCAAAACGTTTCCTCTTAGAGGGAGATGTTTCCTTGTCGTTTCTGGTAGCGAGACACCAGGAAAACGCCCAGGGACTTACCTATGTCCCCTCAACATGAGAAACATCTCCTCCAAAAAGGAATATAATAATAATTTTTGTTAAAAAACATAAAACCTAAAGTTTTACTTAAATGATTTGATGATATTTTTTAGTTTTTACTATCATTTGTAACTTTGTTTTGACTTTTGAGTCTTCATCGTGTGACTAAGGGAGCTTCCGCAATGAACACTCGACATTGGAGATTTGCCTTTGGAGATCGAAACTTACAGGCACAATAGGGTTTTTTGATTGGTGCGTTGGACTTGGGATTGAGGTTATTTTTTTTTTAGTTTTTTTGATTATGCTTTGCCCTCCACTCTTCGCTTTGGCTCTCGTGTATGCAAAATGTGGAAGTGTTGGTAATGGCAATGAAGGGGCCACTGTTTTTGACTGAATGCCTCAAAGAGATGTCGACTCATGGAATACAATGATTGCGGGGTTTGCAGGAGCCGCA